>LZPO01008391.1:14689-28744 GCA_001675575.1 Neotoma lepida | reverse complement strand
AAAGCAACCTGATCACTATCTGGTCACCATTCAAGCTGTTACTATTATGAAAACTTCCCTGATGGCATCAGCCCTGGAGATATAGCCTCTCAGTTCCTGTAAGTGCTTACTGCTTTCTCCGCTCACCTCACTCACCCCGCTTACCGTCCGTGCACCATGAGTTATATTCATACACTTCTGAGTGAAACCATGCTTTTTAAGCTTATTCATATGTCCCATAGCACCAAGCAAATCATAGAGCAGATAAGACCTTCAGTAGTCATCAGTGTGACGAGGCTGGCTCAGGCTCAACAGTTCATCAAGTTCACTGGTGGTTGAGCGAATGAAATACCCTTGGCTGCAATAAAGTAGAACTGAACCACGCAGAAAAAAAATTTTTTTTGATCAAGATACTAAAATTAGCACTAGGAGTAATTCTAGATTATATGCCAGTATTGGAATAGTTTTAAGTGACATCCCCTCCTGAAGAGTGTGTAAGCCAGGGTTAGCCATCCTAAGAAGTTACAGTGTCTGACCAACATAACAAATGTTATTAGTTGCTGAGTCTAGCATGTATGCTCTGTAATTTGGCTATACAGGGGCCTAAATTCCATGTGTCAACAATACTAAGCCTTTCAACATTTACATCACCCAGAGGAAGAAAGAACTTTTAGGAATTCACCACTTTGGGGGAGGTCTGCTGTAACAGGCATTACCGTGAGAGTGGTCTGGAGGCTGTCTTTGAGGTCCAGCTTAGTATGAAGCGAGGGCATGCTTTAACTTCTTAAACAGGCCAATTTAATATTAGGTCAAGTTTGTCAAAGAACCACATAGACTTACAGTGAATGTTTGGGTAATTTCATGGTGCTGGACTTCAGTTATCACGAATCACCGAGGCTTCCCTTTGACCCCATTAGTAACCACCAAAACAGATGAACATTTGTGATGAACTGACTTACAATGTACCGACTCCTTTTCTAGTGTGAACAGTGCTGCACTATCAAACAGCGGAATTGACAGGGATACTAGGAGATGAAGGGCTACAATGGGAGAGGCCCCAGACCACACAAATATCCGGGATATGCTGTCAAACGAATGTGTGTCAGCCTTTCCTGCAGAGGAAAATGTGAGCAAGAATGGAGGCATTGTTTCTANTTTTCTCTTTAAAATATATTAGTTAATTTTAAATTATATGTGTGTAGTGGTTTGAAAGAAATGGCCCCCAAAGGTAGTGACACTATTAGNAGGTGTGGCCTTGTTGGAGNAAGTGTGGCCTTGTTGGAGGAAGTGTGTCACTGTTGGGGTAGGCTTTGAGGTCTTATATGCTCAAGNTAGGCCCAGTGTGGAGACAGTTCACTTCCTGTTGCCTGTGGATCAAGATGTAGAACTCACAGAACCTTCTCCAGCACCATGTCTGCCTGCATGCTGCCATGTCCTGCANGATGATAATGGATTAAACCTCTGAAACTGTAAGTCACCCAATTAAATATTTTCCTTTATAAGAGTTGCCATGGTCATGGTGTCTCTTCACAGCAATAGAAACCCTAACTAAGACAATTGTATGTGTGGGGGATGTACTTTTACATGTGAGGGCAGTACTTTTGGAAGCCAGGAGAAGGTGTCAGGTCCCCTGGAGATCTGTGGGCTGCCTGATGTGAGTTCTGGAAATCACACTCAGGTCTAGAGCAGTACACACTCTTAGTCACTGAGCCATCTCTCCAGTTGCTGTTTCTATTTTTCAGTTAATGAGAAATGACAACTTTTGAGGAATATATGATTTTTCAGAGCATCAATCCAAGGTAAGTAATGAGCATTTTAGATTTTACATTCCTAGCACATTTAATATGGCCTTACACAATCTTATTCTACAAAGAAAGTTTTGTTCCTCTATCTGTACTTATGTTAAAAGCATATATAAGCACCATATAGCCCTGAGAAGTAACTAGGGACTGTTTTGCCTGTTTGTCTGGGAACAATATGCATGAAGAGACCATGTTTATGTTTATTGTAAATGCTGAGAATTATGAACTGCTGAATCATTGTTCCCAAGAATCCTGGAAATGAACAGTTATGGTTTGACTGTAACTTCTCCACAGAGCAGTTCGAGGTCNCTGTGTTCTGAGCCTTTTTACAGCTTAATAATGCTGGGAATTAAAGTTGACATGGGTTCCCTCCTTGATATTTACACTTGATCAACTCTCAGATACAAAGGTTACATGTCCTGTTTCATTCTAGACTTGAGCAGCAGGAAAAAAAAAAACCAAAACCAAAAACTTCTGCTTTTCCTCTCTCCGTGTCATAAATCTGGAGTCCCACGAGAGTCACACTGCAGATGTTTCTGGCATGTCAGTCACCCATAGGGACTTTGTGCATATCATTTCAGGAATTTTCCAGAGACCTTCAGGGTACTACTCAATACATTAGAACCACTTTTTACCTATTCAAATTTATCAGATGTTGAACAGTTGGAATTAGTCATTTTTTTTTCTTTGCAGTGAGTCCAAGGCCTTCCGCGTGTGAGGAAAGCACTCTACCACAGAGCTACATCCCTAGCCCCAATAAAGACCTTTTAATCTACTCTTTACAACCATGGCATTGTAGTAATTCCAAACTCGCAAGAAAAGTACAAGATTAATGCATAAAGTTCCTGTCTACACTTTACCTCCATTCCCAAATGTTTAGTATTTTGATCACATTTTTATCATCCCGCCTTTCACTGATTGCAAATATCTGTGTCCTGTATTGTTTTCTAAGTCACTTGAGAGGTTGTCCCTTCACACTTCCTTCTACCTCCTAGGACAGTAAGGNTTGCCTAAGAGCATTTTCTTATGCAACCATGCTGNACGGTTATCAAATGTGGGACATTTCCCATTGATGAAATAGCTTAGGCTACTCATCCTTTTCNAGTTACACCAGTGAAGAAAGTGTACTGCACGAGCATTATTTGCTCCCTTCCATCCAGGTGCCAATGTCACACCATGGGTCACACTTNGCCGTCCTGTCCATTTTATCTCTGTTGCTCTAAAANATTTTTTTTAAATCTTTCCTTTGCTTTTCACAGTGAAGCCAATGGCTTTCTACGGTGTTCTCCTGTTAGATCTGCCGATGTCTCCCAGTTTATCTCTGGCCAGAAAAAAACACAAGGATGGTGTGACCTTCTCGGGTGTCCCTGGTGTGAGACAGCTGTATGCTCTTCTTTCATGACAGTAGTCCTCATCATCTGATCCCACTTGTCCATGTTCTCCACTCTGGAGTTTCTGTGTTGTCCTTTGAAACTAGTAAGCAGCCTGTGGGGAGACTTCCTAAAGCCGTGCCAAGATCCTGCCTCCTCATCACGTTCCTCTTCTCAACTCGTCTAATCAAGCTTTGCTTTAGAGCTTGTGCCACTTTCCACCTCCGCCCACTCTTTCCACAAAAAGCAAAAGTGTTAACTGTAAGAAATGTCTCTCTCACTGTCTCCTTCCTTCCGTTCCCCCCTCCTTTCCTTTCTTGCCTAATCTATTACTAGTATAAATTTATATATTCTAAATGTATTCCATGGTTTTATAAGTCATTCCTATCATTATTATTACCTTTCATGCCTAAATAACCCTTTCATGCCTTTCAAACCCTATGAAATGGCTCCTGTGTGCTTTGTATATGCTCCCATAATTTCAAAAACCATCTTATGTTCTGTTCAACAAGCTATTCCAAGTTGATCATGTATCNTNNCTGTTCCTACCAGNTACCCAAGGACCTCTGTTTCCTTTTCATGGGGAGTGGTATTTAGAAACTAAGATCTGAGCACTNATGGCTACNTGANTGTCTTTGTCTCTAGACCCCAACAGAGGACAGAACTAGAAAAGAAAAAGTACATACAGAAACAGATGCACAAACATATACACACAAGAGAATGTCTCTCTATGTATTAGAAATCCTTCATCATCTCTCGTACCTCATTTTTTAATGATTTTATTTTTTTGTATCCAGACCACAGTTTCCCCTCCCTCCTCTCCTCCCACTCCCTCCCTTCTTACCTCTCCTCTGCCCGCCCCCCACTCCTTCTCCTTTTCTCTTCAGAAAAGGGCAAGCCTCCCATGGATGTCAACCAAACATCATCAAGTTGCAGTGAGGCTAGGCACCATCCCACACATTAAGGCTGGACAAGGACCAGTATGAGGAGTAGGGTCCCANAAGCCAGGAAATGAGTGAGAGACAGGCTCTGCTCCCACTATTAGGAGTCCCACAAGAAGACCAAGCTACACAACTGCAACATACATGCAGAGGGCCTCGTCAGTCCCATGCAGACTCCCTGGTTGTCAGTTCAGTCTCTGTGAGCCTCTATGAGCCCAGGTTAGCTGATTCTATGAGTCTTCATTTGGTGTCCTTGACCCCTCTGGCTCCTACAATCCTTCCTCCTTCTCTTCAGCAGGATTCCTGAGCTCCGCTTAGTATTTGGCTGTGGATCTCTGCATCTGTTTCCATCAGTTGCTGGATGAAGCCTCTCTGATGAAAAGTGGGCTAGCCACCAATCTATGAGGATGGCAGAATGTCATTAGGCATCATTACATTGACATTTATTTTTGCCAGTCATGCCTACCTCATCTTTTCATTTCCCTTCTGCCGTGAGAACCCTGACTGTCAATGACATAAGGATACTGACTCATGTTTTTCCATCCATTAAATGGATTTAGAGTCCCTATATTATACATATCAACTAGAAAATTAATATACAGCTGCATTTTCCCTAGTGAGGTTTTATTGTTAAAATATGCTTAAAGTTACTTCAATTTGATCTTCNTNCCTAACCTGCACTTCAGTGCNAACATATCCTTTTCTCAATGGTACACTCAGGAAAGGGTTCCTGTCTCCAATCACGTCTACATGCTTTCCTATCTCTCTTTGTAGATAAATGATTTCATTATTTCCTGGGTTATTTTTCCTGTGGTTTTCTTTATGTTTCCTCAGTTCATCTTCTTGCTTACCAAAAAGTAATATATTGTGGATTCTCTTTTGCATAGGCTACTTAAAAAAAAAAAAAACTTTACTTGGCAGATATATTTTTGCAGCTGTATGGCACTCTACTGTTTGAATGAAGTTTTACCAAGCTCACAGATAATCCCCATTTTTGATNTTATAAAAAAGGCTGAAGTTAAGAAATTGCATGTGTTAATTTTCACATTCTGAAGCGAAATCTTCAGCATAGACTCCTAGGAAGAGAACTGTTAGTATAAGACTAAAAGTCTGCTTTTGTCAGATGTGAAAAAAAAAAATCCCCTTCATGGGTGTGTGCCATTTTGTATTCCTGCTGTGTGAGTGGGCACATGTCCCTACAGCCTTACCAACAGTGTTATCAAGCTTTTGAATAGTTCTCAATCTGATGAGCGAGAAGTGGCTTCTTCATATAGTTTCGATTTTATGAGTGAAATCATGCATCTTTATCTATGCTTAGTTTAAGGTCACGGTGATTTACATCTCTGTTTTGGGAATGGCTCATTTCTTTTGATAATTTTAAAACTAGTTTTTAAAGTGTTTCTTCTTGTCTATAATATGTACCTTAAATAGTTTCTCCTAACTTGTTATTTACCTTTTATGATTTTGCCCTTGGTTTTTGTGATTAGATTTATTATCTATTTGTTCTCTTGTGTCTGAAATTTAAGTTGCTGTTCAAAGCCTTCTGCTTACACTCAGATTTGAGAGGAACTCACCCTGAGGTCTTCTGGCTCTTGTGAAGTTGATAGACTTCTTATTCCATTTGGAATCTTTGTAAGTCTGAGAAGTGGACATAATTTTACTTTTCTTCCGAATATCTATCTAATTGCCCCACTATGTTTACTGGACAATTTGTTTGCCATAATAAAACCTATTTTTTATATAATGAATGCCTTCTTAATAATAAAAATAGATTAAAATTATCCCTCTCTCTCTCTCTCTCTGTCACACACACACACACACACACACACACACACACACCCCTCAAGAAAACCCACCTTAAAACCCTCCATCAAAAACTGAGTATTAAAAAACAATAATGCCACTCACTGTAGTTTGATAAAGTTAAATATCATTTATTAAAAGATGAAATTAAGTAAAGGAAACTATTTCTTAATCCTAAAGCAAACTCCATCTGTAGTTCAAAGACTCTAGATAATCTCCTTTTACCATACTCTAGATTTTTCTGTCCCTGGACACTGTTTTCTATCCATTCATGTGTGAATAACACACTGTGTTCCAAACAGAAACTGTGTGGGTGAAAGCCCGGGCTGGGCTGTGTCTTCTCCCGCCACACTCCATCTCAGTCTGTACTTTCTCAGTGTTTTCCTAGCATGTGCAATTTTCCATGTGAACTTTAGTGATCATTTATCTAGTTCTGGGGTTTGGGGTGAAAGGGGACTTGTTTTATTGGAATTTCATTAAATCTGTAGATTTAATTCATTAGGTCCCATGGAAGTGGAGTCACAGGCAGCTGAGCCACCCAGTATGGGTGCTAGGAACAAAACCTGGGCTCTATGGAAGCACAGCACGTGCTCTTAAATCCTGAGCCATCTTTCCATCTTTTTTTTTTCTTATTTTTATTCTCAAATATCTAATCTCTTAATGCCATTGTAAATGGAGGTTTTTTTCAATTATATTTCTAACTGGCTTTTATACGTGTGTATGAAATCCACTGACTATTTTCACTTGACATTTTCAAATATAAATTTATTGCTCATCATATGTAATCCTGATGTTTTAATCCTTTGAAGTTTACAAAGCATTTGTGCAATAGACTTTTTGGTTAATGCATATTAACAATTTACTTTAACAAACCAAAAGACTTTCTCATAAAATATATTGCTTCAATGAAGTGAACCCATAATTAGGTTATTAATTGCATGATGTTTCTAGTAAATGTAACCAGGTATTAAACATAGCATGTTTTTCAAGGGAGTTTAGAATTATCTACTTCAGTGGTGTTGAATTTTAATTTCAAGCATATAATTAAAAGGGCTTACACTCAGAAATACCTCAGCTCAATTTCCACTCAGGCTACAAAGTTGAACTTTTTAACAGTAAAGCTCACTTTCTAATTTCAATAGACACCACCCAAACGGCATCAAACACGGTGCTTGTTCTCTGGGCTGGAAAAGCCAGGGGGAGATGCGCTCGTCTGTCTGTATAAGTTGCTTTTTCCTTACGGTGACAGAATGCCTCCCAAAAGCCACTTAAGGGAGGAAGTTTTCATTTGGACTCACAGCTTCAGGTGGTTTCAGTCCATGAGAGATAGGGTGGAGCAGTGAGGTGGGGATCAGTAACAGAGGCTCCTTACACCACTGTGGACCAAGCAAGAAGCAGAAAGCCTGAAGCCAGTAACAGTGGTGGGAACATCCTTNCAAAGCCCAGGCCTAGCGGCACTTCCATTAGCTGGGGCCAGTAGCCAGAGAGCAAGCCTCCTGGGCTTGAGCTGGGGGTAGGGGAGTTGTCTTCTCTAGTTCAGTTCCCTTCAGTTACTGTCATTTCTTTCCACGCACTGACCCCTTCTNTGCCAGCTCAATTGTGAATATGTATTAATAGACAGGTCCACAGTATTTGGACGTGCCACAAAATCCATAAAGGTTGTAGACAAATTAAACTCTAGTTTTACCCTAACCCTTGCACGAATTTCTGAAACACAGTAGTGAGCACAATCAGACATCATACAATGTCATTTCTGTCAGAGACGGAACACATTCACGACAGTGGCAGGCACCAGCCTCAAGTATGTGGTGTCACCACNTACCTTGATTGCAGTATTTTCTCNTGTGTTTGATTTGNTCTCANGTTATTTTTGTCCATCATGACCCAGAAGCATAGAAAACCCACTGCTAACATTGCCAGTAAGAGGCCCACAAAGTCACCGAGTTGAAAGTAAAACTGAAAGTAACGATGACCCCAGGGTCAAGTCAGTGATTTGTGTTGCTCATCAGTTAGGTGTGTCCCAGTCCCCNTCAGCTGAGACTGTTGAAGAAGAAGAGAAATGGATAACAGCTGTTAAAAGTTTGGCTTCACTGAAGGTGGCGACACCAGCAAAGTCCCAGAAGCACCTGCATCAGCTATGGAGAAGGTGCCAGTAACCTGTGTGGAGTCCAAAGCAGCGAGGCTTTTCCCTCTCATCACTGTGATGACCCTGATCAGCACAAAAGGCTTGTTTATGATGTTCAGTGAAAAGGCTAGACCCAAATGTGATGTTGGACCTGCTGCTAGCACTGGGTGGTTTCAATGACTTAAGACGCATGGTTTGCTCTACAGTCTGAAACTGAGTNGTGAGTCTGTCCATACATGCACATGGTACTTAGGCCTTTACCATTTAGGTTTGTGGCAATACATCCTGGGAGTTCGCATGAAGGTGAGATGGCAAACTTGCTTAACTGTACATTTTTTAGAAGGCTGCCCTATTGCTAAGTGACTGTATATGTGCAAGTTATTCAGTCATGGACAGTGTTTAGACACAGATAGATTGAAAGACTCTTTGGGAGAGCTCCTTACATGACCCTTCTCTGGAGGCTCCAAGATGCACAGAACCTGTTCTTGCACTGCATGGTGACCTGAGAAGTGTAAATCACAGCATCATTAGAGAGCGGCGTGGCCATGATGCCTCAACCTTTCTGTAAGCATGTCCTCCGCATGTGTAGCATACACCTGCTTTTGAAAGTTTTATAGGTGAAGCTGGAGAGACGCTCAGTGGTTAAGAGAACTTACTGCTCTTTCAGAGGACGTGATTTCAATTTCCACCCCTACAGGGGTGCTCTGGGGGATCTGATCAGACATACATGCAGGCAAAATACCCTAATACATAATAATTCATAGATAAATAATTTTAAAGTTTTATCAGCTCTCTCTCTCTCTCTCTCTCTCTGTGTGTGTGTGTGTGTGTGTGTGTGCGTGTGTGTGTGCATGCTAGGGAAAGTACACTACAACTGATACGCTGCAGCTAAGCTAGCCCTCCAGGAAATAAAAAAGGCCCTGGTGATCATGAACCTGAAGAGTGAGAGAGGAGTGGGAGGGATTGGAGTGAGGAGAGGGAAGGAGAGAGTCATGTAATACAGTATTCATATATGATATTCTCAAAAACTAAATTACATATTTTTTTAAAAAGGAAGAAAGTCTTTGGGACTTATTTTTAGGTCCATACCTTTTCAAAGTGTAGGAACCACAAATGAATAAAAGCTACATTTTTAGTTAGACTGTGAGTGAGAGTTGATTGTCTATTTGACAGAAATTAAAGACATCTCAGTACTTCAGTTTTAAAGTCCATATGGCTGTATGGTATTGATTCCATCAACTGATGAGCTGCACACTAACCGTGTCTGGTTCTTGGAGATAATGTGCAGAGGATCAACGTCAATCCTTGATCTGAGTTTGAAAAGATTCATTGAAAACCTCTATTGTATTCCTAGTACCATTTCATACCCAAACAACACTACAATTTAAAGATTAAATGGACTCAGGAGAATTGTAGAATTCTTTGTCGTATTTGTTCATTCATTAACTCTTTCATTCAATATGTACAAAATCCTTGGTCCTGTATCAGAAAATATCCTAGATGTTAAAGATACTGAGGTGAGCAATACAGGTAGTGTTCCCAGAGATCACAGTGTATATAAGACCATTCTTGTTTCCTTTGCTTAAAACAGAAGTTCTTAGTTTTTGTGGTAAAGAAGTCTTGTAGGACAATTTCTCATAACCATAATGATAAAACACAAAACAACATGTGAATAATAATTTCCCAGTCCCCTGGAAAGAAACACTAGCGTGTAATGGCCCCTGCTACTAGGCTGGACACCATGTTTTACAACTATTTCAGGCCATTAGTTCCACTAGCAAATAATTTTCTCCCTGTGTTCAGTTTATTTACATTTTAAGATTCATTTTATTTTTATTTTGTATGTATGAGTGCTTTGTCTGGTATGTGTGTGTACCAGGTACATGCCTGGTGCCCATGGAGGTCAGAAGAGGATGTTGGATACCCTGGAACTGAACCACTCTGTGGGTGCTCGGAACTAAACCTGGCTTCTCTGCAAAAGCAACAAGTGCTAATAAACAATGTGCTATCTCTCCAGCCCTTCCACAGTCATTTAAAAAGAAAGAGAAAAAAAACTAAACAAAACCTCTAATAAGGTGTAAGTAGAGACATAAGAACAGCTTTTCTATGGATAAACATGGCTAGCTGGTGTTGTTAGGAAATCTAGAGAATATCTAGCCCAGTAGGAACTTTCTAGTCTCAAGGTTAAGCAGTTGGAATTTTTGAGCTGCTTTATCCACTAGAATTCAGTACTGTGCCTTTGAGAACAATGAGATGGATGAATACAAGACCCTTTATGGCATGGTCTCTACCTCCGCAAAAGGAAAGACTTGGTTTGAACAAGTTGGTAGTCAATGTGTCTCTAGAACCCCTGTCTCAGAGCAACCAGAGGAGAGAGAACCTGACAGGGCAATAGAAGAGCACAGAGGCAGCTCCTACTTCCTGTCTGTCAGCCCCATGCCCAAAGATATCTATCCTAAGAGAGCTGCACATCCAAGGACATCACATAACCACACAGGAAGCGATGAAGAGTGCTGAAGCCAGGCTTTCATACAGTGACTCAAGGCAACCAGAACAGCTAAAGAGATGATGCAGCTTGCGAGCAATTTCCTTCTCTTTAATATGAAGATGTGGGTGTCATTTTTGATTGATGTCCAACCAACTCTCCACTTTTATCTCTCCCTTCCCCACAACAGACCAAAACTGTTTTACAGGGTCTTCAGGCTACATGTAAGGAAAACCAAATAAAGTTGTCTACACAAAGAAGGCATTCATTAAAAAAGTATTAATATGTATGTTAGAATCCATGGAAGAGGAAACCCCCTCTTCTTCAGCTTCTAGAAGATCTAGAAACTTCTACAAAGAGCTCTTTTCCTCAGCCATGAACATCGCTCAACCACTAATGCCTTAACTTGGCATTTCAAACTCTTAAGAAGAAAAATCCAATTGACCTGCCAATAATTAGTTCCCCCAGACAGAAAAGGTTGACCTTTGTCCAGAGTCCCACACTTACATGGATGCTGCAAATTACAAACTCATGGAAAGAATATACTTATTGGAAACTTATCTGGTGCCTATCAGTTTGTCCTCTACATAATTCTTGGTATAACACAAGCTACAATCCTAAACCCCCAGTGCAACAATTTCTCACACATCCTGCNGTAGAGTCTGGTGTGAAAGGTAGCCATGTTTGGATTTGTGGGGTTCTGTGGGGTATTCTGCTACTAAAGCAAACATTGCTTTAGAGTACTGAAGAGATTTCAGTAGTACTAATGTATCAGGAGAAAAGAGACAATAGCTATCTTGTCACTATGATACCAGTTCAACAGAGTGCTCATTCTTTTTATTGGCAACTAGTTTGATATTGACTGTTAAAACTGCAGAGAGTTTTCACTAAAATTCAGTTCAATGTAACTCATTTTGTTTAGAACGATAATTGTTCATTTGAGAATTTGTCACTTGAGACAAGGTGTCCGCTGTGTTAATAGTTCACTAGTTGAGCCCAGTGAAATGGCTTAGTGGGTAAAAAAGAGCTTGTCAAGTAAGACTGAGGACCTGTATTGAGTCCTGGAATTCAGTGTTAGGAGAGAGACACCGAAAAGAATGAACACTCTGTTTAACTGGTATTTATGGTCCAGATGTAGTCTTACATGAAGAGAGAGTTTAATGTATTGAATAATATACTCTTGCTATTGTCATGTTTTAATAATGATGTGAGGATTTTTGAAAGAAAATAAAAGGAATACTGTACAGACATCACTGTAAGAGACTATGGGAGTTTTGTGATAGTGACATTTGGACTTTAAATCCCTTAAAATAGATTCTGTGATCATGATAATTATCTGTAGATCCATCAGTATGATTAGACATCACATGTAAATTTCATTGCTCATTCAGAATCTAAGNCTTGTTTTAAGAATCCTATTGACAATTTCCATCACCACCTCAGGAGAGGAAAGATGACCCAACCTGAAACCAATGCAAACCAAGACCTATGATTCAGCACCTTCTAACAGGGCATCACTGTCAGTCCAATACAAACCTACTAAAATATGAATCATAGAAAGATAATTATTGACTGAAATAGAAGGAAAGAAAGTTCTGGGATCACAAGCATGTGCCACCAGGCTCAGCAATCTGTCATTATCTTCTTGTTCATCCAGATAATGTTGATGCGTTAGCATCCCTAACATTTTCACATTAAGGTTCCTTCATTCCCCCCCCCGACATAGTTATCAATATATTAAAACCATAGCTTTATACACATGTACGGGTGTTATTCTTGAGGGATATATTTGTCCTACTGTACTGAGTCCATAGAGGAAGGTGTCATGTAACTGAAGCAAGCACTCAGTAACCTGGGAGCATTTCCAGAGGAACTGATGTTGTAAGTGACCCCGATACACTCATCGAGTGTTCAGCTTCCTTATCTGTCTCGTTCTGTGCTGAAAACTTTGATGTAGCCATTCACTCATCCACTCTGTTTGTTTTTGCCTGAACCGCTCTTTCCCATGTGCTCTGCCTGGGAAAGTGTCTGTCTCACAAGTTCAAGTTGGAGTCAACAACTAGGAAGCTCCTTTGCCCTCCTTCCCACGGGGTGGGAACCCCCTCTGCCCCGTGAGACTCTTCTACTAAACCACTTCTCGAAGTAGATGAGTTTCTGTGTGCTGGTCCTTTCCAAGAGAACACCAGCTCTTCAAGGAGAAGGCTCTTGTTTGTCTCTAGCATCTAGTTCAGAGCCTTATGCACGGAAGGTACGAAAATGCACACCCAATGAGCAAAAAAGTTCCCAACGATGAAACAAGTGACAAATTTGGTCCCTAATACTACTATCACCTGCTATCATGCATACTACATAGCGTTAACATTGAGTTATACAGGTCGGCATTTGATTTTTAAATCTTAATGTATGCAAAGAGCCTGACAGGGGCTGGAGTGATGGCTTTGCAGTTACAAGCATTTGCTCTAGCAGAGAATTGGGGTTCGGTTCCCAGCACAAACATAGAGACTCACAACCACACATAACTCCAGTTCCAGGGGATGTCACATCCTCTTCTGACCTTCTCGAGTACCCCATGTACACATAGTGCACATATATACATGCAGATAAACACTTAAACACATAAAATAAATAATTTATTTTTTAAAACAGAGCTTTACAAGACTGTTGATATTGAAATTTAAAATAATGAATGTAATCTTAATAATAGTCACATGAAAAGAAATTACAAGTCAAGGGAGATACATAATGTTTTAAACTTCAGATAGCCCTTTTCTATTAAAAATTGGGCTTTTAAATAATTAATATAGTGGTGTTTTTTATAACAAATGCAAACACAGAGGGACACAAGGTAAAATATAAAAGTCTCCTGTCTCCTCAGCCGCGCAGCTGGAAGGGCACTTACTTACTCTTGAGTCTGATGGATTTTCTTGTTCAGATATTTTTATGATGTAAGAAATATTTTTTACACACACACGCAACCTCCCTCAGGTAACTTATTCGTTCCATTTGTAAGTAAATAAGGATTTTAACATCCATCTTGTTATGCAACTTGCTTTTGCTACTTGAAAATATAATTGGCAGACTGGAGAGATTGTTCAGTGGACTCCAGTCTGGATTCTCAGCATCCAGGTAAAAGGTAGGCACAGAGGTGCAAATTTCAAATTTTAAATTTATTTATGTATTTGTGAGTGCTTTGCTTACATGTGTGTGTGTGTGCACCACATGCAGGTCTGCTGTTTGCCTGTGTATGTATGTATGTGTACTACACGCAGGTCTGGTGTCCGCAAAGGTAAGAAGAGGATCTCAGATCTCCTGGAACTGGAGTGAGGATGTTTTAAATCACCATGTGGGTGCTGGGAACTGAATCTGAGTCTCCTACGGAAGCAACAAGTGCTGTTAACTGCTGATGCATCTCTCCAGGCCCACTGTGCACATTTTTCACTCTAATGCTAGGAACAGAGACACAGGACATCCGTGGGCCAGCTACCCTAGCTGATTCAGCAAGCCCTGGGTCCAGTGCAAAACCCTGTCTCAAAAATGAAGGTGGAGAAGG
>LZPO01008391.1:0-14503 GCA_001675575.1 Neotoma lepida | reverse complement strand
TTATTATTTTTTCTTTCTTTCTTTCTTTCTTTCTTTCTTTCTTTCTTTCTTTCTTTCTTTCTTTCTTTCTTTCTTTTCTTTCTTTCTTTCTTTCTATTAAGAGAGAGAGAGAGTACTTCTTATTGGAAACTTCTGTAAAGACTCTTCCCAGGACATTTAAATACCGTGTACAAAAGCATTTTCAGAGTTTGTTTTCAATATATAATTACGGCATTTAACAAAACCAGTACTGTATTATTTCAGTAGAGCATTCTCACAGAAATCTCCTGTCTGCATCTGTAGGTGATCTCTTGAAATATGGGCGTGGTCTCGGAACGCTTGGTTATCTTGTTCCCACTATGACATCACTTGGGAAGTCCAGGCTTATCCAACTTATCCCTGGACACAACCTGCCCTGGGGATTTCAGCAGTGCCTCATTTGGAAAATTTAGAAAATTATGCAGGAATTACATCAAGAAAACCTTTGATTTGAGACTTCATCAAGAGTCCTTATTAACGTTTCCAAACATTCTTTAAGAGGAGCGTGTGTGTACATATAAGCATCAACTTTTAAAAGGGAGCTTCAGGGCGGAAAAGAAAACACCATTTCATTTTCAGTCGCTTTGGCAAAGTGTTCACCCACAATAAACAAGCTTCCATGTTGCTAAGTAAATAGGAGACAGTCAAGTTTCCTCACAAATTGTTTTTAGCATTTTATCTTGGCTCACTTGAGGAGGAAGATAGCTGTGTGGTGCACAACCTTCAAAGTAACAGCAGGCAAGGCTGGAGCCTACTGCAGTAATTACTCAGACCTGGTGCAAATGCCCGACACGGTGATGTTCACTGTGCATGTGGTCTATAGTTCGCCAGACTCTTAGGACAGCTTAGGCATGGAAATCAACAAAAGTTCGATAGTCAGACTCTGTAGCTTTCTTGAAACCATGCTAAGTATGGTTCTTTTGGCTTCCTTTTTGATTTGTCAAGTTTTTCACTTCTAAAAGGAAGATATTGAACTATGCGATCTTCTAGTGCTAAAATTGTAATTTAACCAAACTATGACTTCAATCCAAATTATAAATCTTTTGCCAGCTATGGTTTAGGGTCAGCTATGAGATGTCTCTTTATAACTTAGAACTAACGTGTGGCTCCTCTTCGTCTGTCAGAGGTAAACTATGAAAACCACAGTAAATGGACCTTGAAGAAAGAAGGAAACTATTACTATGTAAAAGAGGGATATCTCAAAACTTCTCTGCTCTACACAACCAAAACCAAGAAAGACATACAGAGTGATGGGAGAATAAAAAGAGGCAAGGTCAATGTGGGTTCAAGGTCAATGTGGGTTCAGTGGACCTGGCCGTCCTCGCCCAAGGGTCCCAAACATTGGAATCACTAAGGACCTTGCTCTGGTGGATTATGACATGCTCAGCCAGTCTGCCCAGGTAGTCATTGCCATCCTTTGAGAAAATAAAAACTTGTAGACACTCATCAAGATGGCATGATCAGGGCAGCAGCAGAGCTTCTGGGAAATCGTTTCTTCCAAGGGCGTCCCCAGCTCTCAAGTGGCTGCTAACCTTTTCTTTGGGGATTACTGCTTTCTCAGAGGAATGTTTTCCTTAACTGTTACTGGCCATCAAGAACTTGGATGTTTAAAATTCCGCAAGGACAGATGATGCATCCCATTGCCTGAAGGGTCTCAGTCACTCTGACACTCTGAGGAAATTCCAACTTCTGACTCAAATGGAGAATTTTGGAAAAAAAGGAGTTAGACACCTCCAGCAACTTCATAGTTTCCAGAAAAACAAAGCACGGATTCTGTGTCATAGTGCAGGAGCTGAAGTTGAGCCTTTACAATCTGTTCTGTCGTGAGCTCATTGAAGCACTGCTTTGCTCAATATTTACCTCGGTTCCTCCCTGCCATAAATCCTACAATAAGTCATCTCTTTGGGGATGGCTTGATAAGCTTGATCCTCAGTCTTCAGTTGTGTTCCTTGTCTTCTTAGGCCACGAGGCAGATCCCGTGGGTCCATCATAGTAGATCATGATCTGAGTGACAGTCACAGTTCTCATTTTCAGTTCATGCTACAACTTCAAAAACAAACAGTTCTCACTTAGAGCAGATCTTCCTCATGAAATAGATCCTCTATTGGTGAACAGTAAAATAATTTTTTAAGCCTGCAAAGGTGCCAAGGGGCTATTTTACTCAGTAAGTAACAGAGGATCACCTGGTGAACATGATGGAAGATAACTATGGGATGATCTTGTGGGAGCAAGCACATAGTCCTCTAACTTCTATAGATTCTAGAATCTTCTATTTCCTTTGACAATATGATACATACTGAGCCACAGAATTGGAAGAATTTTTGTTGGTGGAAATAATAAAATTGCTAGCCCAGTTTGGGGTGAGAAAACTTTTTCACATTTAGTTAATCAATTCCTTTTAAAAAAACAAGTTTTAAGTTAAGATAAGATGTGGATGGGGTTCATCTAAAAACAAAGACCCCGAAATTTGTAAACACACACACACACACACACACACACACACGCACACACACACACACACACACACACACACACTGGCCTTTATTGAGTGCTTTGTTTCTTGGAAATACTGGAGACAGTGGTAGCAGCTCATGTGAGATTTGGCTTGTGTATTGCACTCAGTTACCAATCCAGAAAGCTCAGAAACCATTGCTTAGGGTTGTTTGTTTTCACCTAGTCCCTAAAGCAGGATGCTCTGGCTTCAGGTCAAAATGGTGAATAGTATTTGCAACTTCTGACATGGAGAAAACATAATTCTCAAAAACCTTGGCTTTGCATAGATGAAGGGGAGCATGTTGGGAGTAGAACTCTGTTCAAACTGGCTAACAAGAAAAACAAGGCACTACACTGAAATGTTATTACTGTCCAAGAGAGGACAGTGCCATGAATGTTACGATAATTTAGATGGGCTGGAGCCAGAAAGGCTGGGAACTCTGGATGGTCATGCTAAGAGTATGGACTGGAAATGAGAACTGGGCATGGTGACACAAGCCTGTGATCCCAGCCCATGGGAGACAGGGGCAAGAGGATCAGGAGTCTAGGGCCAGCCTCCACTACAAAGTAAGGTGGAGGCTAGCCTGAAGTACATGAAAGTTACGGATTGTTGTTAACCTAACAAAACATCAAAATAAAACAGAATAAAAACCATAAGCTAGTAATGAGCATAGACATCACTTGCTTTGCCTTCTGTTTAGAAAGAAAACAGGGGGTACCACACTGCTCTGCTCAGTCCCCAGGACTTCATGCTTCATGGTTATTCTTTTCCTCACCTTTCATTAATCAGCCCCCCACCTATACTACCTTCTTTTTATGTGGGAAGGTGCAGTTTTCTCTCTGGAGATCCACGTTAACAGCTGTTTGGAAGATCCCGAGTCTCTGATGGGTCGCAAATACCGGTTGGTTCTGAGCTCTCCTACCTTTCTGGGGTACATCTTTGAGATGTTCTGGGATACTGGGTGGCAAGACTACCCTGGGGCTTTGCACCCAAGACCAGGAAAAAATAAGATATGAGTTTGTGTCACTTCATTCAGAGTTAGCTAAGATGAGCCTTGTGTTTTCCATCCTTGAGTTGAATCGAATTTGTTTCAGGCTTGTACTAAGATTGTGAGGTAGAATCAGCAATTACATACAATAGAGGCATGCCTTCTTTATAATTCTTAGCTGACCCTCAGTTGTTGCCCTTCCTGGGTCCTGTCCTCGGTGTTTCTTTCTGCATCTCTTGGAACAGGATTTGAAATGCTGAGACTACGTTATGGCTTCCATCAAGTCAGCACGATCTTCTTTTATTTGCCCAAACACACGTGTCGTCATCAGTGTCTCAGTCTCCTGTCTCTAGACAAAGCAGTGTCTCGAGCCACCCAGAAACTACACAGCCCAACATTGCAGGTGTCGCATAGGTAGTGAGGTGGTGACCATTTTTATCTTGTTCTTTTTCTAAACGGCAACTCTTGCGTGATAGGACCAATGAATCTGCAGTTTTCTGGGCCTTTTCTCAGCTTTGCAGGATGATTCTTGAGTGTTTAACGTAAGAAAGCAAAGATGGATGGATGGATGGATGGATGGATGGATGGATGGATGGATGGATGGATGGATGAGTCTAACCCAGCACCATATGCATCTTGTCCGTAAGAAATCACACTGGCCTGAAACTTTCCCTGGGTTCCTGTCTTTTTGTTGGCTGGAACACTTACTGGCTCCACCTAGTGGCCAGCATATTTTTCTGGGCACACGACTCCCCTGAACAAAATTAAGAAATGAGAGACAGAATTGAAAACCAAAAATACACACTGCAAAATTTTAGAACTATTCTAGGGGAAAAAAAAGTGAATCACATGTACAAACATGAGTATGAAAGTTATGAATTGTTGTTAACCTAATAGAATTATTTATCAATTCAACAAATACCTGTTAAATATAAATAAGGTAAATATAAATAAGTAAATAAATATAAATATAAATTCTAATGCAAATAAAAATTCTACTCTGAGTCCATTCTGAGTTAATAGAATCTAATGCAAGTCAAATAATGACTTTAATCTCACAGTACACTGTGGTAGCACAGCAGATTGGTCAAACTCAGCCAGTAATTCTGAAGGGTACACTGATGGGAAGAGAGCACACAGATAATCAAAGATCTTAGTTAATATAGTTGAGACAGAGGCCTACCACAAAGACTGAAAGGAAGCTCTCCTATCCACCTTTGACTTTGGCAGACACAACAAAGAGACCAGTGGGAATTTCACAGACGTGATGTGTTGTTTGCCTTTCTCTAGTCACAGATGAGTAAACCGGATGAAATCCCCTTCCTCCTTTTCCACGCTTCCTGTCCTCCTTTTGGATGAGGGAATAATCATTTACCAACAGCAATACAGCCTTCTTAGATCAGAAATGTTCTTCAGATTCAGAATGAAGAACATATGAGAGACAGGTGCATGCAGGACTATCCAGATGGCATTAGATGTCTTAGAGTCACAGAGTACGCATTAGACATTCTGTTGTCATGACCTCCAAGGGACTGTCCAAATCTTATCACACTGGAATTTAGTTGTATTGGTTACTTTCAAACCGATGAGTAATTACTTGGCTGAGGACCACAAAAAACCTTCTGTGGTATAATAAAGACTTTCCCCATGAAGTATCTTTATTTAATTTCACAATTACATTTGTATGTGTAGGTAATTTGCACATATATATACGTCTGTGCATGACATGTGTGTGTGCCTGATGCTCTAGAGGTCAGAAGAGAGCATTGGATCCTCTAGGACTAGAGTTATGGATAGTTGTGAGGCAGCATTTGGGTGCGGAGAATCAAACCCCAGTCCTCTGGAAGAGCAGCCGGTATTCTTAACTACTGAACCATCTCTCTAGCCCCCTGAAGTATCTTTGATAGGATTCAATGGGTCTGTCTATGACTGTAATAGTTAGAAAGCCAGCTACACTTAAGGATTTTGTCTTCACTCTGTTTTCTCACTTCCAAAGCTTGGCTAGCCTAGCTGTAGATGATGTCTCTTCCAGGTTCAGTGTGCACAATGACGGATCCTTGCTATTGTTGGTGTATGGCTGGAGTGTGCTCCCCAAAGGCTTACATGCTAGAAGCTTGATCTCACTGTGTTGATATTGACAAGTGGTAGAACCTTTAAAAAAAAAAAAACGGGTTCTCATCGATAGTAAATTTGAAGTATCAGTGAAGGAAAGGATTAATGAAGTTCTTGAGGGACCCTGAACAGTTGCCGTGACAGTAGTCATTACAAAGAGAGTGAACTGGACTCTGAATTTGTCTGGCTTCCTGTACTATCTCACCTTACCTCTTCCTCATGGGGCTTCCCTTTCTGCTTCTCTACCACATTGTGACATAGCTCAAGATAACCTCTCTAGAGGCCACATAGGGATGCTTGCCCTTGGGTTTTTGGCATCCAAAGCTATGACCCAAACAAACCTCTTTCCTTTACACATTGTCCAACCTTGGGTATTTTGTTACAGTAATACAAAGTAGACTAATACAATAATGGATCGTTTTTCTACAAACCCCTAGCACCGGGATGGGGGTGGGGGATCTCAGTGGAGAGAGGAATGGAAGCTATAACATTCAAAGAGGCACCAAATTAACTAGGAAGCATTTAAAAGGCCAACATGTGACTCCAGACTGTTTAGTGACTGCAGTTCGCTTTACCAGTAAAAGACTAAGAATGTTTAATAGAATTGTAAATGTATTAATTAGCTAAAGCATAACATTTCCTTTTATGTACACAATTTCCGTGACACCCTTGAATGATAATTTATTAATTTCACAAGGTAATTTATTTCATTTCCTAGAAAATTTAATTGTTTAGAATACTACTCATATGTTAAACAACTATTCCCCTCTGAACTTACATGGTGTTACAAGTTTTACCCTTTGGAAATAGGAAAAATAAGTCTCAACAACACTTTGTCTGGTGGTATATTTCCTAACTTAAACCCTTAATGATTGTTCAATAGTATCTTAGGGCTGGAGAAATGGCTCAGACAATAAAGGGATTGCTGCACAACCAAGAGGAGGTAGGTCAAATCCCTCGTACTCAAGTAGAAATTTGGGCATGGTGACACCCCTGTAACGTTATCAATGAGAGGGAAAGACAGGTGGATGCCAGGGCCTTCCTGACAAGCTTGTCTAGGCAGCTGGTGAACTCCGGGTTCAGTGAGAGACTTTGTTTCAAAAAATAAGGTGGGGAGTGACCAGTGAAGGTATTTTAATATCGACCTTTGACCTCCACACATGCACTTATGAGCACCCGTACTCATGCATGTAGACAAACACACATATCCACACACAGACTCATACACATGTGTGTGTACACGCACACACACACAATACATACACAAAAATAAATAATTTGTAGAATCTCTTAAATGTCTGAGTTTTGAATCTCATCACAGCGTTGGACAGAGCTCTGTAAAGAGCTCCAAAATGTCAACATTTGTTTAAAGAAGTGGTCAGAATTCTGCTGTCTGTGTTCCGGGTGGGGCCCAAAAGACACTGACTGTTACCTGAGCTCTCCAGGAGATTCTCATGTGCATTTGAACTCAGAACCTTCAGTGTGGAGAGAGCTTCCAATGGGGCCAAGGGAATTACACATCCCTTGTTCTAGATCAGTGGTTCTCAACCTTCCTAGTTCTGTGACCCTTTAATACAGATCCTCATGTTGTGGTGACCACCAACCACAAAATTCTTTTCATTGCTACTTCATAACTGTAATTTTGCTACTGTTATGAACTGTAATGTAAATCTCTGTGTTTTCTGATGGTCTTAGGTGACCCCTGAGAAGGGGTCACAACCCACAGGTTGAGAACTGCTGTTCTGGACACTGCAATTCTGCCAAGACAACTGAAGCCAGATACAGGAGTTTAATGGCAGATGCCTCTGAGTTCATATATGATTCATGATCAGTCAGCATCTATGTGTTATTCCTATGAATTTCTCCCAAGTTACACTGTCCTGATTCTGTACACATTGAGACAATTTATGAACTCATGTTCACAGGATTTTTTTTTTGCTGTTGTATTTTGTGTTACTTACTGGCAGTATTAATAGTAGTATCAGATAAAGCAGAAGTAGACCATTAGACATGTGCCAAGCCTGGAGTTAAGTGCATTGCTTTTTAATCAGTTCTTTACTGGATTTCCACAGCAACCATATGAGAAGAAAAATATCACTGTTCTCATTTTATAAATAAAGAATTTGAGGCTTAAGAGTAGATTAGGTCTATTCTCCTACTCTGTCAAAATAATCTTAGTGTCCTTCCTCTGTGATTAGTCTAAATTCTGTCTGTATGTAAGCATGCTCTGTCAGCTTTTCATCAGCACTCATAGATACGGTCTGTGCATTTCATAAACTGCTTCAGACAGCTATAAAAATGTGAAAGAGGATGGAGTCTCACTCCTGAGTCCCATCACTAAAGATCTCCACTCAGATGCTGTAACCAGCATGAAGGACATATCAGTCAAGATGGACATCATTTCTCCTTGTGTTGCGATGTCATGGGACCCTTGGACATCACCAAGTTCACCTGTGCACTTACTGTTTCTGCTTCTCCAATACTCCCCTCAATCAATGCGATGAACTTGGTCCAGAAACAGTTGCTTTTATGAACCACCTGCTGGCTCAGAAATGACCTCATCTCTCTGGGGTCACCATATCACCACATTGTGACCATCCTTTCAAGATACGGTCCTAAAATTTTGTCCACTACTAACACCAGTTTGCAGAGTCTAGCTCACTGTGCAACTCACTCTGCTTTCTTTTTTTTGGATAGCTTCCATATTGTCTTCTTCTAGCCAACAATTACTTTTTGGCAGGTGAGAAAACTCAGGGGTTTTTTTTTAACCTAATTTACCTCACTCACAAAAGAACGGACCACCTTTGATCAACTCCATGTGATCAATTTCATCTCTTTAAAGAATTCCCAACAAGCCTTGGGCTTCCATTGACTAGCCTTTCTCTAAGCAGCCTTGTCTGCGGAGACTCCTGAGGTGGGAGGAAGCTCCACTGGTCTCCAAATCTGTCAACATTACATCACCTGCCCCAGGCGGTGGGCAAATCGCTTCCTTGTTCTTCTTGCTCAAATAACATTCAAAACCCCTCTTGTAATTTCCCTTCATATTTTCCTAATATTCAGTTTTGCATCCTTTTCAAGTCTCAGCTCATTCTGGGCGGTAGCCTTTCTGACACCTTAAGCTCATAATTGTATGCTAAGTGGAGTTTTGGCCCACAGCTCCGAACACACAGCTAGCTAAAAAAAGTTAGAAATAAATTCCAGCACCAAGAGGAAATGTGTTATCTCCTCAATCTCTCTCCCACCGACCACCTCTCCACTAAATTCAAAATTCACCACACATGAAGTCATTCTTCTCAGAACTTTCTTAGGACACACAAGTCACTGTCCTTTGTTTTACATGCAAAGGAACAAGTCCCCCTTGTTCTTCCCAAAGCTAGAGGGTGGTCAGGGTCATGAATCACACCACAGATNCTGATTTTGTGTTGAGCTTCCGCTAATTCTCAGATAAGCTGAACAAGATAGTGGTCTCTCCAGTGCTCCTGAGCCTGACTGGAAATGCCACCATGGCTTTTCTCATTGACGGGATGAGAGAGGATCACAGGCAAGCTGACAGGAGTGACTCTGCCTTCCAGGAACCCAGAGCAACACAAGGAAACAGTACAGCCCACTGTGGTTTGTGAAACTCAGAAGACTTCTCATTTTATAAGGAAGAGTTTTATTCCAGAGAAATCGTGTCATAACTACTACTATTTCTGACTCTCTCCAACAGCCAGACCCAAAGTTTCTGGGAGAGTGGGTCATTTTAGGTTCACTTCATAAACCAAATAACTGAGGAGAACACAGGAATTGGGGAAGGTAAATGTAAAGTCCCAGACAGATAGGTGACTCTCCAACCTCCACTCTCCAAATCCAAATCTAATACATAGATGCTGACTGATCATGAATCATATATCATGAATCTGAGATTTGTACACCACAATCAACAAGGGCCCTTCCTAGGAGAAAAATCAATCCTAAGCCACATGCTCTTGGCACCATATCCATCTGTAAAATTTTCTCTCCCATCTATTTGCCATCCTATGCCACACTATCTGGGATGGATTCGCACAGGTCTCCTTTCCTGTGTGTTTCTAAGGTCCCGTGTGGTCATCTAAAGAAGGAATAAGCTTCATTCTGTCCTAATTTGGGGACTGCTGAGTAATCTATGACACTTTCCCAAGTAGCTTGATCTTTGATTGAGGGATCAGGTATTCTTCTATAAGGTTTCAAAAAGTTACTAAAGTACAGAGCATATGCAGAAAAGTGCACATTTATAAATATATTGCTCAACTAAATTCCATCAACTGATATAGCACTTGATCATTGCTCTCAGACAAGAACCTCCTTGTGTCTCCTGAACCCTCACCTACCTTCAAGGAAGGTGAGTGCTACCCTAGTGTCTCCAAACATACATTTGTTTGGCCTGTTTGTGAGCCCTCGATGCTTGGATTCATGTAGTTCACATGCTTGTGTCTTGATGCCTTTTTTCAACTGTATCTTTACGAGATTCATCCACGGTGCTGTGGATGGTGAGATACCATGTTTTCTTTCGTATACCTTCCACGTGATGGGTATTCTGAATTGCTTTATCTCTTCACCTATCGATACACAATGGGCAATGGTAATGTCTAGTTTGGGTTTATTAAAAATAACTCCATTATGCACCTATTTGCCTCCCTGTGACCATACATATCCACTTCTGCTACAAAAACAATTCTTGGACGTGGAATTGCTAGATGATAGGATATGTGTGTGGTCAGCTTGTATAAATATTGTCTGCTTTCTCTTTTCTTCATATTATTGCCTCCTTTTTGTCTTCAAATGTCTTTTTAACAAGACAAAACCCACACATGCTGGCCTCAAACATTTATAGAGAAAGGACAAACTTCCATAAGCTCAATGGCAAGAAATTAGCCAGCCTTGAGGTATTCCTTAGATGTCCCGAGAGGTCACTAAAGCCCAGCTTCTTAAATGTTGGATCATGATTCCACATAGGGTTGTGTAATTGGATGTGGGACTTGCAAAAATTTGGCAACAGTAATGGGTTCTTGAGTGTTCAATGACCCCAAATTAATTCTAAATCAAGCATATAATGAATCCAGGGTATTTAGCAAAACCCTCACCTGTTTTTCCCTCCATGACTTCACTCCAGCCTTGATTTAGAACACAAACTATGCACCTTTCACGGTGCATGTCATCTCACCATCCAGCATCAATGCTTTCTGTCTGAAGCAGCTTGGCTCAGAATAGGGACTATTGTGTTGGGAACTGCAACATCTTCACTGTACATAAAAAGACTTCTGCTCTTCTACAAATGTTATGTTTTAACTATGAAAAGCTAAGACTTTTAATATTGTCCTACCATCATTACAGACAAGCATGTAAATATCAAATTATATCTTTGATATATTTTGTCTTATGTTAGAGTGTCTGACTTTTTTTTAAATTGCTGACACGAGTTTTGAATTTTTTTTTAAAGCGTTAAATACATTTTGGCTTGAGATTAGGGTACAATTTCCAAAACAGTCCTAAACATATTTCTTTCATTTTGTACCATTTATTTATGTAAAGCAGTAGTCTCAGCAATTATATGTAATATATAATTACATATAATTATAAAGCAAAATGCTGATAAACTCTGGGAAACACTGAAGATTCTCTATACCTGCACTATCAAACATTCAGTCTGGATCTAATGCTATATGGGAAAACAAACAAGCGTATCTGTCTCAGTTACTTTTCTATTGTTGTGATGAACGCCATGAAGAGTTTATTTGAGGATAACCATCTTAGAGGGTTAGAGTCTATGACCACCATGGCAGTGAGCACCACAGCAAGAAGGCAGGCAGGTGTTAGAACAGTAGCTGAGAGCTCACATTCTGAGACATAACACAAGACAGAGAGAGCTAACTAGGAACGGTGTAGTCTTTTGAAACGTCAAAGCCCCTCCCCACAACACACCTCCTCCAACAAGATCACACCTAATCCTTCCCAAACAGTTCCACCAACTGGAGACCAATCATTCAAATATATGAGCCTACGGGGGGCAGTCTCATTCAAACAACCACAATGTTTATCTCATTATTATACTTTCATCTATCTCATTAATATACTTTTTTAACTTTAATTAATGGCAAAATTACATATATATGGCTTATAATTTTAAAAAAATATTTTTTATTAATTCTTTGATGATTTCATTCATTGCATTTTGATCCTATTCATCCACTTCCCTGGTCCCGCACAGGTCCACCCTCATTTCACACCCACTCAACTTTTTTTCCCTCATTTTTCTCAAACCCACCCAGTCCCATTGATGATGTCTATATACTCTTAGGAGTGTGGCCATGCAGTGGAGTATGTTAGACCTAACAGGGGCCACACCCTTAAAATATACTGATGTTCCCTTTCCCAGAAGCTGTCAGTTATCAATAGTTCCTCAGCTAGGGGTGAGACTTTGTGCCCACCTCTCCACTCCTTGTTGGAATTTTGTTTTTCACAATCACTGTGAGTTCCTAAGGGGGAATTCCTTGTTGTGTCCAGAAAACAGTCATTCACCATCTCTGGCTCTTACAGTCTTCTACCCTGTCTCCTGGATGTTTGAGAAGAGGATGGTATAATATAGATGTCCCATTGAGGCCTAAGCATGCTACAGTCCCTTATTCCCTGCATCTTTATGAGGTGTGGGTCTCTACGTTCATCACCATCTACTACAAAAAGAAGCTCCTCTGTTGACAGTTGAGAGATGTATTAATGTATGAATATCATTGTAATAAGTCCTTAGGAGTCAGTCTAACACTATGTCCCATTAGCAGACAGGTGGCAGTCCATGATCGCCATGGTGGGAAGCATGGTGGCAGTTAGGTGTGCATAGTGCTGGAGCAGAAGCTGGGAGCGTACATCCTATCTGCGAAATGGAAGCAGAGACAGCAAGACTGGGCCTGGCTTGGCCTTTTGAAACCACAAAGCTTATTCCCGATAACACATTTCCAACAAGGCCACACCTCCTAATCCTTCTGAAACTGTTTCATCAGATAGGGACCGAGCATTCAAACATTTGAGCCTATTGGAATTCTTCCACAAGAATCCACCACGACAGGAGAGGGCGGACGGTGCCCTTGTGCACGATCTGGGTCACAGGGCTCCCTAGCCTGCTCTCTTGAACTTTGCCCTTCGTGTCTGTAGAACTAAGACAGTCTTAACTTCCTGAGGCATGCTCTGTGGCTTAGATCACAGAAGCATCAGTTGCTCAGCTGAGCAGATAGAAAACCTTGCAAGTGCTGCTCAATGACGCCTGCTCTGCTCACCTCCCACTAAACCAACTACGGAACAGTAAGTTTCTCTCAGGAGAGAGCGTTCGAGACGTGCCAAATTTTTTGTCTCTCACAGGACATAGACAATGGCCACATTCCCATGAACCGAGGGTGGTTTTCCGCCCTCGGTGTTGAAAGGTCACACTTCAGACACTTGCACAAATCTTCCAAGGGAGGGTATTGGGAGTGCCTGCTTGAGCTAGACAAAGCTACCTCCAAATTCCAGCCAAACAACTTAACCAGGTGTTACCACAGCTAGAGATGTTATCTATGGTAACGTTAGTGAGGTCTAAGACTTTTCAGTCAGCTGAGAAGATTCTAAAATTGTGACAGAAGCAGGAAACTGGAAGCCAGTGCAGCTGCGGGGGTTATTCGGGTTGGTTGTCATCGGTAATTGTGTTTACTTCTTACTTGGGAGGGGGATGAGGGAGAAAGAGAGAGACACAGAGACAGAGACACAGAGAGACAGGGACACAGAGAGAGAGAGAGACAGAGAAGGAGAGAGAGAGAGAGAAGGAGAGAGAGAGAGAGATCCATCCCTGATGAGACAAAAACATGTAAGAATATGTTAGGATCCAGACGGATCTATCTGCTGCAGCTTCCTCACAGACACCAACAGGCACCAGTCTGAGATATTTTTATGAATGTTTAGCTAACAGACTTCCCAATTTTAGGATCTCTCACCTGGGAAGCAAGTCAACATCAAAGTGAGTATTGGTACCGTACCCTGCTCCCCACCCCTTTCCTTGCCTCCTGCCTGGGAATAGGAGGACCTGGCTGCAGGCTTAAGCTGCCAAGTCTCCACTATCCTCAGGAAGGTATAAAACCAAGACCTCACTTTTGCCACATGAGCTCTGATTTCTGTCTTCAGAGACATTGACGTGCTGTCTGACTCTAGTGCTGGACCTGAGCTCTCCTTGGAGCACTAGGTATCTCTGTCTAGCTGTCTGTTGGGTTAATAACTTCCGATATGCACCTAACTCCCCAATGATTAGTCTCAGTGTCCCTCCTGAAACCCTGTCCTAACAGAAGGCAGCACTGTAGCAACCATTCTTTTCATTTCTAACAGGATGTGCAGAGTACCCCACAGGGTGAGAGGAAGCACATCGTGTTCCTCTGCGGGGCCACACCTTAGCTGCAGAAACTGCCATTGCGTCCTTAGAGTGCTAGCTGCTTTCTCACTTTGCTCAGTGACTCTGGAGCTGAGATGACCAGATTTCTGAAGTGATCACTCTCTCAGCCACATTTAAGCCAGAACAGCCTCCTGTTTCCAGAAAACACCTCAGCATTCCTCAGAACTCTCTGACAGGGAGATCCTATGGTATTTCTGTGGTATGTTCTTCCATATTGTGCAAAGAAAGATGACTCCTTTCTCAAGGCTACAAAGGGGAGATACTCTCAAAAAAATAGAACCAAACCAGGACCAACATCTTTCAATTGATAGCCAGCTCAGTACAGATCAATAAAGAAAGACAGAAATATGTTTCCATGCCGATACAGAGAAAGAGAGAGAGAGAGAGAGAGAGAGAGAGAGAGAGAGAGAGAGAATGAATTATTAAGAAGAGAGATAAATGTTCTTTAAATATATACTTTTATTTT
>LZPO01008390.1:67686-77710 GCA_001675575.1 Neotoma lepida | reverse complement strand
ATCTCTCAAACTCATAGCACATGGTTTTGACTGAACCTCAAATATCTCCACACATCATAAAGTTGGCTTTAAAGTAATCATCATTCTTGTCTGTCTGTGAACCTTGCCAGCTACGATAATGACTGACCCAGTAAGACATGTCCACTGATGCAATAATGGCACAAGCATCTAAGAGTAATGAAATCACTTTCTGATTGGATTTAAGGACAGCTCCACAAGATGGAATTTATATCAGCCCTATTATCAGGGACAAGAACCTGTGGCTAGATATATCATAGACACTAGGGTGGAAACTATACTATTATTCTGCTAACTGGACATAGTATTAAACTGATGCCTAAGGATTTATTTCTATACTTATAGATTAGTGCATCTCTCAACCCTCACCAGAGAAGCTTCTTGCCATCGATAGAGATTAACACAGAGACTCACAACTAGCCAACATGCAAAGAATAAGAGACTGTGCAGTGCTCATCCTGAATGAGGCATCTATGTCACCCCAAGGCTCAGAGATCATTGTGGAAGAGGGGACAGAGAGATTGTAAAAGTCAGAGATGATGGATGACTACAATCAAACAGTGTTCTCTGAATACAAGATGGCAGTTGCACATATAAACACACACAAGCTGTTGCAACATGTACAAGAGCTGTGTCAACTCAATCCAGACAACAATTTTATCATGGAGGAGAGAGGTAGGCAGGAAGTCCCACCCCTAGTTAAGGAAATATTGGAAAGTGATAGCTTCTAGGAGAGAGAGAGTTATTTTTCTTTAAGGGTGTGACCCTTGATACATTGACTATGCTCCAGGGGGTTGCTTTACACCAAAGAGTATTTGAGTAGCACAAATTGAATTCAGTTGATTAAAAAAACGAAAAGAAAAAAGAAAAGCATGGGAAGTTGGGTGGGTATTGCAGTGGGAGTAGATCTGAGGGGAGGTGGGGGGGTGAAAAATGAACAAAATATATTATATGAAATTCTCAAAGAATTAACAGAAATGTTATTTTAAAAAAAATAAAGTTCTCCTCTGCTAAAACATACCTGTAACTCAATATTTCAGGTCATCATATTTAGGTCTGAGACTAGTCCACTAAATATTCCTAGGGTACCTGGACAACCCAGCTGTCCCTTATTCAGGAAACCTCTCTGAGAGGCCTGTTACCTCATTTTATCCTGTCCTTGCTTCAAATGCCTTCCTACCCAGTTCTACTGGGCTACATTCCCACATGCCTGGATTACCTGGCTACCACTTGCCCACCTCTACATACACTAGGGGGGGAATGCCAAGTTCTGATATGTGGGAGTCTTTTTCGCTTCCTACTAAGCTAATATACAGCAGAAACCAAGTAACATCAATTTTTATAATCTTACAGAATTTAGTATGCTACCTCGAAGTTTGTAATCATCAGACATGAGACTCTAATTCCAGGTAAGATGCTGTAAACATACTCCATCTATTTCTCCTACTGCATACAGCTATATAACACATGGGCTGATATTTAAGGATTCTGAAAATCAACTTGCAATTTCAGTGGGCAGATTGGGGAAGGTGATATATTCAGAGTACATCAAAGCCGTAGTGACTTTCAAATTTTTCTGTTATAAGTTTTCTCTGGCTTGGACTCAATGTTACCTACAACCCAGCAGTGCTCAATGGCACAGAAAGAGAAGGCTCTAAGAAGTCCTGCAAGAAGGAGTTAGGGCATCTCCTGAGAGTGGCAGTAGAGGCAGTAGGGGACCATGATGTCCTGTATAGAATTTGGAAGAGTTGACCATAGTGATGGTAATGCAACACACAGTAATGGTAATAACAGCTAATGTGTATATTTACTCCCCACAGAACTTTGCTAAGTTCTCCTACAAGCAGTCTTTCCTTATAAAAATGTTACAAGAGAGATACTGCCTTATTTGAGGGTTCTACATACTTTTTAAAATAGAAAGTAGCTCTTAACCTTCCTAATGCTGTGACCCTTTAATACAGTTCCTCATGTTGGGTGACACCCCCAAGCATAAAATTATTTTCATTGCTACTTCATAATTGTAATTTTGCTACTGTTATGAATCGTAATGTAAATATCTGTGTTTTCCCATGGTCTTAGGCGACTCCTGTGAAAGGGATGGTCAAACTCCAAAGGGATTCTCAACTCACAGGTTAAGAACCACTGCTATAAAGAGAGAAATAGCAAATAATTGAAACTGTCTGAGTCAAAGTCCGTGTTAGAATTCTGGGACTCTCCTATGGTGATACAGCATGCAGTCATAGGTGATAAATACATGCCATGCATGTACTCTTTTATGTTCTGAAGTAATGTTCATGAGTTTGGGGATGAGGACATCTGTGAAGAACTGTTTTATGATTGCTATAAAGATCTTCAGGGCAAAGGACAAAGTCTTCTGACCTAGCNGGCTTTCTTGTCTCATGTCTCTTCATAATTTAATCAGTATATTCATATGGCTTTGGGTATATGTGCAGACAACAGGGAATAGAGTTACAGGAAAAATAAACAAAAATCCTGGAATCAATAAAAAAATGAGAGTGGGCCACTTTATTAATTCCTAGTCCCCTAATTTCTTTTAACAAAATAACATTACTAAGTTTGTATAGATGCATTCTAGAAACTGCAGGAAATGAAGATAGTTTTATTCAGCATTGTGATTTTCTTTCTTGGCCCATCCTGATATTGAGCCTCTACCCATAGGCTCTGAAAAGAGTTAATTCCAGCACTTTTGTTATGAGGTAAGTGTTGTGGGGCAGAGACATAAAGACCAACTGCTTGGAGAGAAACACTTCTCTCAGAGCAGTCTCAAATGCAGGGACCTTTCACGGAGACTTTTAAAGGTAAAGAACACAGAAAAATTACATCCTGATTGGCAGTTGCAGGGGTAAGTAAAGCAAGCAAGCAGTTTAACAGAAGCTCAAAACATGCAGTTAGCTGGGGATTTTTGACCTTGAGTTTCTAGTACAGGGTTGAGTATTTTCGAACAGATCTTTTCACAGTAGGGATAGAAAAGGGGAAATGAGTTTCAGGTTAAACCAGAGATGGCCCCAAAGTGTTAGTTGGGGATTCCTGGGATGCAAATTGGAGGAAATGTCTATGAAAGATTTAGGGGCAAAGGAGCAAATGGAGGCAGGAAGAGCTGTGATGATGTGTGCCTATTCTGTGAAGGGAGAAGAGGAGGGGAGAGCTGATTAGGAAGAGCTGCAGGCTTCATTCAGTACAGCTTCAGGTCATCTTAGCCAGACCAAGAGAGACTCCAAAAAGGATGACTCTTTAGGAGTAAGGCCAGGCTGTACTTCCAAGCCATGATCAATCTTTGGCCAGAAGCCACCCAAGAGAGTAAGGCTGTGATGTGGATTCAGTGGCAGGTACCAAAGGTGTTGAAAAGAGGGAAGTCGTCCACTACCTACCACTTTGCAGCAGATTCTCTTTATAAAGTGAGATCTGAAGAGTACTCCTCCACAACTGACCGGATTTATCACAGTCTGTGTAGATATGAAAATCAGGATTGCCTAATCCGCAGCCTTAGACCTGTGAGCTGTACTGTGAATATTCATAGTAACACTTGGACTTCTTCCCTTTAATACTTGGGTTTTTGTTTTGTTTCTCATTCAAAGGCTTGATCTTTACAGAATTTCTTTTTTCCCTCTAGAGAGTTGGCATTCAATTGAACTAAATGACATTTAAAATAGTACTCTTAAATTCCACATCCTTAGACTTTCCCTTCTATTTTAACTACAGAGGCCACCCTTCATAAAGCATTGCATTAGAACACTTTTTTTGTAAGTGCTTTTGAAAAGAGGCTGACACCCTACTGAAGCGTTCATCTCCAATTTTTCCTTTGTGTTGTTATGGTGACGAAGAGAGTGGGGCAGAGAGAAGAAATTAGAAGGAAACTGAAAATGTCGCAATAATCTAAGGGGATTTTCACTGGTTACAAACACTTATCCAAGCTGGGCTTGTCACAATACATGTTTCTACACTGCTTCCAGCATAAACCAAGGTGTTCCACTGAAGACAGTTTCTCTGGATTGGACAAGATCTCTTCAACTCTATCCTGGAACATCAGAAGCACCGCTGATGAATAGATTGATGACCAGCTTGTTCTAAAAGAATTTAAAAAGGGGGGATATAATCCAAATATGAATAACACCTATACTAGGAGTGATCTGCAAATGTGGTTTTATAGACCATCAATTTAAAATAGTGCAGTTACAGAACGGTACACTGAGGAGATGGGCTGGAAGCATATTTTTCAGGAAATTGGGAAATGTGCTCTCTCTATCATCACATCATTTAAAGGTATGAGACTTCTCCTTTTCTAACCTCACTGTACTCTACAGATTTCCTGATAATAAGAGTTACCCAGCACTCTTTTGGCAGGTTGACTCCTGTAGGCAAGCCTCTCTTTCACAATGCTTGCCTGAAAGACTTCAGAGGAAACTGTGAGTGAAATATCCCTGAAACAATCAGAGGACAGGCCAGGACACAGGAAAGAACCAAAGGGTGCTACCTTAGTCCTTATAAGTAAAAGAAAAAAATTTAAAAGGGACTGGCAAGATTGCAGGATGGATAAAATGCTTGCTGCATAATTATGAAGACCTGAGTCTGGACCCATAGCTTCCAGGTAAAAGCCAGTTGTGGCAGTGTTTACCTGTAACCAAGCACAAGGGTTGCAGGAGGCAGCAGGCAGATTCTGAGGGATCACTGGCCAGCCAGGTTCAATGACAGATCNTGTCTCAAAACATTAGGAAGACACCTGAGATGGACCTCTGGCCTCCACACATACACACACAAGTGAACACACCAGCAGGTACACATACATACAACATACAACCATGAAATTAAAGCAATATAGTACCATGACACCTAGATTCAAGGGAATTTAATGCATCAAATTGACTGGCAGGAGATAAAGAATGCTAGGAATCTAACCTAGAACACGGAAGCAACCAAATATTANCAACAATAGGAAACTGCCACTACCCCAAGGCTGGAGGAACAAAAGCAAGCAGTGTTCTCAGAGTCTGAGGCCGGTAAGAACTGTGGTCATTCTAGGCTACAGACATGGAAGACGTGGAAGCTGGACAGATGCTATGGCTGCTTGTGGAAATGCTGTCAAAAGAGAAGGAAGGAAGGAAGATAGGGAAGGAGGGAGAGAGAGAGGGAGGGAGGGAGGAAGAAAGGAATATCTTTGTGTCACTCTTTTTCTGTGTCCTACCACTGTCCTATATTGGCAAAACCTGCTCCTAAGAAAGCCTGGGAAAGACCCTTCAGGGACAGCCTTCTGCAGCATAGCATAGAAGGACAAATAAGCTTAGGGTACAATTACACCACTTGTTCTGCCAGGCCCCAAGAGCAACCCGTCATAGTCAACCTTTGAGTCAAACTGAATCGAGTAAGGGATATCCAGTGTCTGGTAAAGCATTAATTTCTAGGTGTGTCTATGAAAGCGTTTATAGAAGGGATTAGGTATTGAATAAATAGACTAAATAAGGAAGAGCCACATGCCAATGTGGGCAGGTATTGACTCGGTTGAAGACCTAAACAGAAGAAACAGACAGAGAGACTGGGGCAAGATGACTTCTCTTTCATTGAGATATCCATCTGCTTCTGCCATCAGACACCCAGCTCTTGGTTCTCCTATCTACAGACTCTAGGATTTATAGCAGGCTATCAGACCTCAGGTCCAGTAGTAGAAGGAGAGGGCACAGAGACAGGCAGATCCTGGGGGCTTGCTGGCCAGCCAATCCAGCCAAAATGATGAACTTCAGGTTCTGTGAGAGAACCTGTACTGAAAAAGTTAAGATGGAAAGCAGTTGACTGGCTTCCCCATGTGCATGCACAAGTGAGTGCATTCTAACACACACACACATACACACACACACACACACACACACATACACACACACATACACACAGAGTTGGAAATTGTGTCCTAACTCTGAGTCAAAATTCACTGAATGAGTTTTCTATAAAACTCAAGTCAGCAATTCAAACAGCAATTTTTAAAAGCAAACATTTAACACAATACAATTCAAAGGCAAACTAATTTGATACTTACAGGCAGAGAATAACAGCAGGATGAGGTTCAAGGTCTTTGTTTTCTGTAATTGAACCATTATGTTTCCATAAGAGCAGTAACAACACTGCAGTTCATAATATACAATAATAGTCTTGATTCTGAGCTGAGGTGTTTTGGGCAGCCTCGGTGGCATTGGCTGGCATGTGCGTTGCAACGCACTCAAGTTGTGTGTCCACNCTAAAGTCATCCAAAACAACACAGGCAANAGCTCCCAGAAACATCATGGACTCATCACATTTAATTTCAAAGTAATTTTTGTCCATTGCACATTCAGAAAACTGCTGCTAATTTTTCATAGCCTCCCACGTTCAGTTCCATGACTCCACTGTGGTCATGGCCCATGGCTTAAGAAGCTGGATTTACAAACAACTGACTTTTACAAGGATTTTTAAGTAGAGTGACAGGTGGAAGGTGGACTGAATGGAGTTGAGAAGGAATTGAAAAGCAGAAATGGAGATGGTGAGTAGGTAGAACTGTGCTGGCTTGGGAAGGATGTCAAAGTTACAGAAGGATTGTTTTTCATGGTCGGCTCTTGAATTCCTTGCATGTGAAATGACTGTGTAGCTGTGAGCTCATGTCTGCATTGTGAGAATGATACAGGGAACAGGAGTAAATTCATGATAACAAAGAAAAGACAGATNGCTGGCAGTACCTCTCTCTAGGATTAGGGGGATGAGATGTGTGTGCCAGTAATAGTTTGGCCTTAAATGGAAGCTCTGTGAAGGGTCCATCTCCTCATTCTCAGAATAGACAGGAATCTCATACTAAAACCCATTTACAAACTGAGGTTTTAAATTTTTACCAAAACATTAAACAAAAAGTATTTTATTGCTGTTTAATGTGCATTTTGTGATGACTGAGATTGAGCCCTTCTTTGTATATTTATCAGACAATTGTATATCTATTTTTATTAATATCTTTTATTTAACCTTTAAAGTTTCTTCCACATTAAAGAACAAATACTACATTAATGATTTTACTTTCTCTTGGTCTAACATCTGTCTGTTGAACGATCCAAGTTCCCTGAATTCAACAGAATTTTTTTTTATTTGTACATATAGTCAAATCTATCAGACCCTTGCCTAATGGTTAGGTATTTTTTAATTAAAAATATAATCTCTTAGATGCTCTTTTTATTAAGAAAAATATTTATCTTTTACATTTTTAATTTGTCTGGAGCATGCTTATGTCTATTGAATAAACAGGGAGATAATTGAACTTGAAAAATTTTTACACACAGACATTTTCTAGCTTTTCAATTGCTTCCATACTCACGTCACTGAAAACAACTGTCATCTTACAGTTCTATAGCCAGCAAAAATTACCTATCAAGAATGAGGCTAAAATAAAGACAATTTCATATATACAAAAACTGAGAGTTTGTTACCAGAGGTCTTATTAAAGGAAATTCTTTTTTTTTTTTTTTTGAGACAGGGTTTCTCTGTGTAGCTTTGGCGGCGCCTTTCCTGGAACTCACTTGGTAGCCCAGGCTGGCCTCGAACTCACAGAGATCCACCTGCCTCTGCCTCCCGGATGCTGGGATTAAAGGCGTGCGCCACCACCGCCCGGCTAGGAAATTCTAAAAGAGGTAATTCATACCAAAGGGAAGTAGCTGCAAATGGGAGAAATGAAGGCCAATGGGAGTGTAAATGTGTGAAGAAATATGAATGACTAGCACAAAAAAAAGTATANCAATCATCATGTAATGGCTTGAACCAAACGGGAAATCAGCCGCATATGGACCTGAGTCAATGAAACCAGTTTGAGTATTCAGTTTTTGTGGTGTTTAGAAAGAAAGCAAAGGCATTAACTTCATATTATTACAATTGCACAACTTCTGAAGTAAAAAACACTGAGCGAATAGAAATCACAGTTCATTCACGTCCAAAGAAAAGGAAACGCCAAGACGGGATTAGAAGCAGAGAGACTTGCTGCGGAAGATGTCAGTGAAGAACAAAGAGGACAGAGTCAGAGCAAATCAGAACCCTCAGACTGTGATACAGTCTGACGTGTGTAAAGGAAAGAGAGAGAAAGGACGGGTTAGGTAGAAANCAAGCTATTATTTGGAGAGAACGTTCCAGTAAAGGGAGGAAAAAGCACAAAGCCAAGGCAGAGACAGAGCTCATGAAACATCCCATGATCTGCCAAGGGCTCAGTAAAACCAGAGTACCAGATGGGGATCTCCATGCAGGAAGAGATNGAGCCAGCCGATAAAAGAGCAGTCACAAAAGGCCCTATGCGTCATCCAGGAAGGACATTAGATAGTAGCTTAAAAGCAACAGGAAATCAAAGAGTAGTTTTTCCTAAGAAGTGAGACTTTATTCAATCGGGATCAGAGCACCTATTCCATATGAGGTATTCATATGACTACAGCAGATTTAGACGCACAGAGCCACCTTCCTGTTTCAATCAGCATTAGCAAAGAGAGGCTCTAGGTAGGGTCAGCTGGTGGATACAACATGGAGAGCTGGAGGTATAAAGAGAAGCAGTGTGAGCACACAGACTAAGACTCCACCACTGGCTGAATTCCNTNGTGTATTAGCAAGTCCTGGCTTAGGACGGGACAAGCAAAGTAATCAAGGGCCAAAACTGAATGAAGGTCCTCACTCTCAGATTCATCCAAGTATAGGACTGGTGCCTGAGAATGAACATGTAGTTATATATTTTAGGAAATAGCTTTACTGACATCTAATCCACGTGTCAGAAAGTTCATCTTTTGCAAGTTTGAATTTTAATTTTTGGTTATCACAGGCAGGGATCCACCCTTACGATTTGCGTTAGTACCAATAGAAACTCCATGCTTCTAACTCATAGCAGTAACTCTCTTTCCACACACCCTCAAATTCTGGTACATCCACAAATCTGTTTTCACCCTCTACCAATATACATACATCTACCTGTACATTTTAAATAAATGGATTCAAATAATACATGCAGTTCTTTTTTTCACTTAGAATAATGCCTTAAGTTTAATCCACATTACATCTTATATCAGTACTTCATTCCTTGTAATTGCCCAATAATAGTCCATTGTGTAGCTAGCTATACTTGCTTTTTAACTAACATTTGGGTTGTTTTTACTGTTAATACCGCTATAAACATATCTGTAAAAGTTCTTATGGGGTTGTTTTTTAGTTCTTTTAAGTATGTATCTAAGAGTAGAATCCTAGGTCATACAATCACAGTATGTTCAAATACTTAAGGGATCTTAACTACTTGCCCAGGGCAACATTTAGCCACCAACAGTGAATGAGAATTCCAGTGTCTGTTGTTACCAACACTTGCTACTTTTTTTCTTTTTCATTGTAGCCAATATCTTTGGTGCAAANCACCACATAAAGCTTTGATTTGTGTTTCCATAGTTACTAATGATGTGGAATTAGTACCACCTCCTCCAACATTGCTTTGGAAGCTAAAATGGGGGAAGTGTTTAGAAGGGACTGTCTTGATTATGTTAATGAGGTGGGAGGACCCATCGATCAGGGGTGGCACCATTTCCCTGAACTGTGAAAACAGAGAAGGAGAACTGGGCATCCAGCTTGCGTTCACTTCTCTCTGTTTCCTAACTGTGGGTGTCATGTGATCAGCAGCTTCCTGCTCCTGCTGCCTTGATTTCCCCATCGAGTTCCCCAATGAACNGGAAGCTGAAACAAATCCTTTCTTCCAAAGTTGCTTCTGTCACGGCAACATAAAAAGAAACTGAGACACCCTCCACTATAATAATTCCACTATCACTCGCTTGCATGATAAAGGAGAATAAACTTGGGATTCTGTTTTCATTTTCTTCTGGATTGAGTTTAGATGTCAGATATGTTCCATGCAGATAAAAAGCACTTGTAAGATTATCAGGCTAGCCGGGCGGTGGTGGCGCACGCCTTTAATCCCAGCACTCGGGAGGCAGAGGCAGGCGGATCTCTGTGAGTTCGAGGCCAGCCTGGGCTA
>LZPO01008390.1:37385-47525 GCA_001675575.1 Neotoma lepida | reverse complement strand
AAGAAGTCAAGCTATGTGTTTAGAGCCAACTGTATTCACAGAATGTCCAAAGATTAACACTTTCTAGTTAAGCAATGAGAATTATTTTCACTGAATAACCTCACTTCTACTTATAGATGAATTCCTTACCACTATAAGAATTTTTTTAGTCACCTATCATTTACCAAAACGACACCTTTAAAAGTTAATTCCTAGAATCATCGTGGCTGTCACTCACTCTCATAAATCTTTCCAAATCCCTTTATAGCCAGCTTGAGAGCCCAGCCTCACACAAGTGAGGTTATAAGTCAGCTACACCTGTTACCTATAAAATGTGGTTTATTACGACAAACGCAATTGTAAACCTAGATACGCTGGTGCTGGTTTTATGGTGAAAGCCAAGCAGCCCGTGGCTTTTCAGTCTGATCCCCTGCAGTTGCCTTGGACAAAGCAGAAACTCTCATAATGGCTACTCTTGATTCTGGTGAATTATAAGTCATGCTCCCATGAATCATTTCCCTAAGACAAACTGTATTACCCATGGAGGATTAAAAAGTAAACAAAGCTATGACAATGCCATCTCTTGAAAAGCTGAGCATTTTTCTTAATCAGGAATGCAGTTTTTTTCTCTGACATACGTTTCCTGTCTGTATTACAAATCTACCAATTATGTCTTAACTCCATAAACCTCCCCCTCTCATTTTCAGTGAATGAATTAGCCTCATCTTAAATGCTATGGAAATTGACTCAGCACAGTTGAACTGCTGCCATCCTTCTCCCGAAATAGTAATAATGATTTATATTTGTATGCCTTGTCACAATTTGCAAATTCCTTACACATAAAATTTTTTACCTATGAATGAGGTACTCTTAGTTGCAGTGTTACAGATACAAAAAATGAAGTTGAGGAGAGTTTGATAATTAAAGAAAAAAACCCAAAACAAACCAACAAAAGCCTCATTTAATGTTGGGCCTGATGACACAGACCTGTGATCCCTGCTATTCCAGAGCCAGAGGAAGAAGGATGACAGGTTCAAGGCCTACTTCCCTAGTTTCCAGAATGAGCAAGACCAGTCTGATCAAAAGAAGAGGTAAAAAGGAGGCTGAAGACATTGCTCAGTGGTTAGTGCATGCCTAACATGAGTGAAGAATGAAGTTCAATTCCTAGAACAACAAAATCCATCAGTGACCATTCTCTTACCCACTCAGTCTCAGTCTCTACTCTCTCATATCAGGGTGGTGTCCTGTGGACTTCTGAATGAGAGAGCAGTGNTAGGAACCTGAGGTACTAGCATTTAGGGCTTTGGAGTTGGTCTTGCTGAATCCCAGAGTCAGATATATGGCAAGGGGCCAACCACACAAACAGTTCCCAGACGGCCAGCTTCTACACTATGTACAAAGCACATTTGCTTTCATTAAGAGTTGATAATCACAATCAAAACTTTCTCTCAGACATTTCTTTAGCCAAGGAGGAGGAGGAAGAGGAAATGGAGGGGGAGAAGGCAAATCAGAACGCCAAGTTCTAGGGAGATCACTACTTCTAATTGTGATCCGTCAGACATACCTAAATTGAAGAAAATAACTCTGTCTCAATTAGAAACATTGATGCATGTATGTAGTATTATAAAACTCAAATTAATACTCGCTAAAATATAAATAGTTTTTCAGTTAACAATTCAAGGTTGGCATTATAGAAACAGGATAGAATTCTTAAAACGTTCCCAAGGAATCTACATTTCTTCCTGCTTTCTGCTCTCCCACCTGTGATGGATGATGGTCCTCATCCATCTGAATCAAGATGGTTGCTTTAGTTCCAGATGTGCACCCCCCATGGAATAGCAAGATGGGGCAGATCAGGAAGAGTGCACCCCACCCCTTTAACTACTTTTCCAATCCACATGTGACTTTTCCACAGATAGCCTAGTGGCTAAAAATTGGTTACACAGCCACATTTAGCCTCAAGTGAGGCCATAATAGTCTGTGTTTATGCTTGGTGACTATTTACTTCACTGAAACTGAGGTTCTACTACCAAATAATAAAGTAATAAAAACCAAATGAATAATAGGAAGCAGCTGGAGGGGGGATTGCCATCTGTTCCATCTCAAGCCACTGTTAGAACACGTCTCCACACAGGGGAATCCCTTAGTCCACTTTTCTTCCAGGCTCAGGACTTACCCTAATATCTCTCTCTACCCAAGTCATGAGTCTGTTAACTGAGCAGAGTTCACAAATGGAACTTGGTACCTGGCTAACTGCAAAAGGCTTTTCCAGGGAAACTTATTTTAACTCTGGACTTCCTGCTCTTGAGTTTCTGATTCAGTAAATCAGGGAATGGTCCCTGAAAACTGAACTATAAAAGCAAATGCAAACTGCAGTGTCTCTCTGAAACGGTGCTGGTTAATGAGTATGTTTGGTTTGTGAAAGTTCACTGGTTTCATCTGACTTACAATGTTTGTAAGGCATTGTTTTCTGTGCGTATGCGATGCTTTCATAAAAGGTGTTTTTCAGGTTAAAACGTGTTTCTAGGCTGTTCTGTTGCACACCAAGTTAGATTGCAGAAGAAGACTGAAGCGGAGCTTGATTCTAACCAGTCCTGAGACCTTTGCATGTGCTGTTTCCCCTACTTGGACTGCTGTTACTCTTTTACACACACNCACAGGAAAAAGCATTGGCTAATTCACCTATCACTAAACCTAGCTTGAGGCCGGATGAGAGGAGGATAGACATTACAATATTGTCACACGTTTTGTTTTCTAATAAATCTAAACTCATCTTACTACTTCTCAGTGTCTCAGAAGTAATTCAGGTGTACTTGCTTCTGCTTTCCCTTTGGTTTCCATTCATTGTCTCCCTTCTCTAGTATCTCCTCCCCTCTGTCTCTCAGGGCCCATCCATGACTGGGAAGAAAACTCACAGCTTTTATATAAGAAGTGGGATGAAGAAATGAGCCATCAGAATGGTAGGAAAATGAGAGTTATGGGAAAAGAGAACATTCACCTAGGCCAGGCCTGTGGGGAAGAGCAATGCAGCCCCAGTTGCCACATTAAGCGACGGGAAAATATGCTGGGCAGGGCATTACCACAGGAATTCTGGGCTCTGGTCCCACTTGAAGTAACAAGGAAGACACTCTGGGCAAATCCAATGCAGCATAAGTCTGTCTTGGGGTGAGAATATTATAACATCTTCTTGTAACAGCAAGGATACAGAACACAAAACAGAAATCCCACATTCCACTAAAGCTTGGTCTCCCGTTAAAAATTATGGGTGGAGATGTTTTGACATACTTGCCTGTCTTATCACCCCCAAATAAAACACTCATGGCAGTTATAACAATTTTTTTACCTCAGATCTATTTTGGAATGTTTGCTGATGGTGCAAGAGTTCCCTTGTGGAAATATGCTTGCTCTTCAAACAATGCCAAATGGAACCATTTTCTGGGCATATAGAACATTTTATTTTGAAAATCCTTGCTGATGTATGCAGGGCCTGTGCAGTGTCAAGACACATATTTAATCAAGCATCCCTGGGAGAACAGCTTAGCACCATTAGCCTCGTCATACAGATAAGAATGCTGAAATCGAAATAGGTTGANTAGAGGTTGCTGAATGCTTCCTAACAGCAGAATACTCTAAAAACATTGTGTTTTAGAAAAAAGCAAGCTCATAAAGGAAAAGGACTAGTGAAAACAGCCTAGAGGCAAGGAAAAATTACATTTTTTGTTGTGAAAGCTTTTACAGTTGGTGTCAAAGAACACATTGTTCTCTTAAGCAATGTACAGTTTTTCTCACTCAGGATTTGGGGAAATTAGACAACTTCATCTGCAGAATCTAGGCAAATTAGAGGTCTATCTGTGGCTTTCCTCTATGCAGTTCAATGTGCTAAGAACATTCTGGTTATGTTGTTGCTATTAGCATTGTGCATAATCAGTATGTTGCTGTTGGTACTGTATCCTATGCAAACCTAATAAACAAGCAGTAGGAATAACATCAACTCTGACTTTTTGCCAAGCACCCATTGAATGGCAGCTCTGAGTCAGTCAATGAGCTGTGAGCCTGGAGATTCAATGGTAAATAGGATAGGCCCTGTCTTTCAGTGTCTTTCTATCTAGACTTTTCTATCTAACTCCAAACAGTTAAAAGGTACTATGTTGTTGAGGCTGGAGAGATGGCTATGTGTATAAATACCTTTCTGAGCAACTACGACCCCAGCACTATNAGGTAGGAGGAGACAGGAGGATTTCTGGGGTTTGCTGGCTGCCAGCCTAGACCTTAGATTTAATAAGGGAGCCTGTCCCAAGGAAACATGGTAGAGAGGGAAGAGCAGGACACCCCCCCCTTTGACCTACACACACAGGCATGCATGCACACACACATACACACGCACCACACACTCCCACAAATATCATGTTGGTTAAATTAAAGAGGTATACAAAGTGTCCCAGAAACAAAAAGAAGTGTGAAGTGTGCTCTGCTCATTGAAAACAATATAACTAGAGGATGGAATATTTAAACAGTGTCTTAAAGTAGAGGAAGGATCAAGGAAGGGGAGGTAGAAAGACTATAAGAGTCAGAGATCAGGGAGGACCAGATTGAAATAGTGCCTTTGGATATGACATGAATCACAACATCTGTGGTTGCCTAGATGTTGTGATTCATGTCATATCCAAAGGAACCTTGATGGTTCCTGAGCCTTAGTTGGAGGGTGTGATATAGATGTCTCTTTTGTGGCTAAGCACTGACACTTAACTCTATATACTTGGACCAGTTGTGAGTGTCTTCANTAACCACAGCCCATTGAATAAAGAAACTTTTCTGATGGGGTCTGAGAACTGTACCAATAATGTCCACTTAGCAGAGTAGATTATCAATTTTCCTAAAAGGTATGCCTTTACATCTTTGGAAATTCCTCTATACATTCCCACAATGCCTCACATCACAGCAGCTGGCCATCACAATAAAATAAATACAGAAAAAGTAGAGAGCCACACACAGAATTAAAATATTCTAAGGGAGTAACTAACAACTAGTGAAGGCATTTTTGTAGATTGTGATGACGGACTTATTGACTTATTAAAGTAGCATAGTTTCAGCAGTCACATTGGCAAATGAAGAGTTCAGTTTGAGGACAGGGCTATCTAATTGCTCATTTGCTTTCAATTTTAAAGTTAAGTGATGTGCATGGTAAAGACCCTAGTCACAGAGAGCCATTCAGAGCTGTGCTTGTTAGTGCACTGCACCACATCCTTTGTCTCTACCACTATCACCATCACAGTCTAGCCCTATAGATAAGGATACAGATGTGGTCCATCCAGTCATCAAAGGGAAGTTCTCTATTCCCTCTAAAGTTCAAATATATCAATTATTTGAATGCATGGCATCTACTATCTATCTATCTATCTATCTATCTATCTATCTATCTATCTATCTATCTTCATGTAGTAAGAAAAGATAATCTTCCATTGCTAAATATGCTCTTCCATTTTTGCTTTATTATTCTTATTTTAATTAAATGTTCCTAGTACCTAATGATCTTCAGTGGGCAAATGGTTTCATTAGAGATGTGTGTGTGTGTGTGTGTGTGTGTTTACCTTATTCAATTATATATTTTTACCATTGCATACAGGTACTCCATGCATAGTAACCTGTTTTCTGCTCCCCCATATCTCATTACCACTGCTGTCTGCCCTCCTGAGTACCCACAAATCTCTCTCCTGTGTTCATGTCTATCCCTCTTGTTCTGCAACTTACTGAAATTAGCCAGGGTCACCTGTGTGACCTTCAGTTTGAAGTTATCTATTGGAGTTTGGTGGGCTCAGCAGTAGATACACAATTGAAGACAGGACAGCAGTTCTCCCTTTAAAATATGTCCTCCAAAAGATAGCTGGCTCATATTTCCTAGTTCAATTTATTGACTTGAACTATATTGTTAGTTCATCAGAAAGANATATTGTTAAAATATATATTGCATAGGAGCATTATTGAGGTTTTATTTGACCAAAATCATTTCAAACATGCTGAATGAGGAAGAATGTTGGGCGTTAAATAATATTTTTGTTCGTGGACCAAAAGAATATATCCTTTTATATAGAAACCTCTTTTCTCTGGAAATTGCTTTTAATAGTAAGTCACTATCCTCTCCAATTTTTCTGTGACTTACCTATTTTTCCTAACCACCTATTGCATCAATTGCACTTCGGGTAACTAATGTTTCACAGTAATTAAACACCTATTTTTATAAATAGCTAATAGATTTTCAGCCTAGAATCCATTTATTGAATGTGACTTTAAATGTGCCTGTTTAAAAATAGCTTGTCCCATTTCGAATGAATAATGTCACTGCAGACCACCTTAAGGGTTACAGTGAGACCAAGGCTGAGAGAGAGAGTTATAAACACGCATGCTTTAACCTTTAGAAAGGGGTCATTATTTGGTTCAATATTACACCCACTTACATCCACATCTATTGTAGGCAATCATGTGCTAAAAGATTAAGCCCATGGATTTCGCTTTATGGCTACATGTAGAATGATTTTAATACTTTTATATTTTTTATTTGGAGGAAGATGTGACTGTGAAATGTTCTTTAATAAGCATCAATAAAAGATGAAAGTGCTTTTCCTGGAAAAGCAGAATATGGTTAAAGGAAATGCTTATTATCTGCATTTCAAACCATTCCTAGAAATGTTTTACCTGAGTATTTTGGCTAGTGGGATTAAGGGAAAGAAAGGAATGTACCAAGATTTTGTACAAGAGAAATCTGAGCCTGCTATTTCACCTGGAAACGGAATCATTTTACAGCCATTTAGGCCCCAGACACAGAAGTGATCTGTAGTCTACAGCTTTGTTCTCTAGGACAAGGCAGAACCCTGTGTTCAATGGGAGGAGGGGCTTTCTGTGACAACTCTCTGAACAAAAAGAAGCCTTTCATGGCTCAGTGTTAGCACACTCATGTAACCCTTAGGTAGGTCTCTTTGCTCTCANGAGGCTGTGACTTGTACCATAATTACATGGAGTCAAGGAGATGCCGAGTCTTACCTCTTGCCGAGCAAGAGGCTTAGGTCATTAACAAGTTGAGATTATAAATGCCATCTTGGAAACATCATTTGGATTTAGTTAACCTGAAAATGAATCTACCCTTTTCTTACTGCGAAATGTTATATTCCATGTTTTAAATGGTTTGGAGGCCATGAATGCAGGGCCTTGGCTTTACCAATGTTGCTTTTCTTTTTTAACACGGTGTTCTTGTCATCTTATGTTTGCCTTGTCCTCCGTCCACTCCTTTATTTATCCATTCTTCCTAATGCCATAAGGCCTTTAAAAGAAGGATGAGAAAAGGTAATCCTATATTAAATATGTAAATAGCATAAGACCATATGGCAGAATAAAAGTTAACTCCAAAATGAGTGAGAAAAGGACTTTAGGAAAATTATCTATGTAGGCAGTAATTGTCCAGGGAAGCATCATTCTAAGTCACCCACATTAAGTAAAAATGTCAAGTAGCTCCAGCCCAAACCCTCCATTTCACCGTCTCTGGTTCCAGGTTCCCACTGTCCTGATGCTTCCTTGCCTCATTCCTCCTTCAATATACAAATATAATACCAGTTGGCTCAGAGAATCTCCACTATGAATTTCTCTAAGTCAAGTCACATATGGTCCTTCCCACCTCCTGCTATTCCTGTAGCTCATTCAATCTTATAGACTATCAACTTGAGTGTTTTGTTTTCTACTGAGAAACTCACATTCTAATTGCAGGTATAAACTTTTTCTACTCTTAAATACTTCCTAGACTAACACAAAGTAATGGTTTGATTATGGTCATACTGAACATCAGCTTGGGCAAGGTGGTGGTAGTAATATCTTTGACCAGAAGACCAAGCAATAAAGCCGTGTTCTCCCAATGCCCCAGGCAGACCTTTCGTAAACTAGATTCCTTGACAGTAGGGACACATCAGGTCTTGTTGCAATAGAGGAAGCAATAACTGCAGAGGTCCCAGGAAAGTGCTCTTAAGGGACACACCTTCTAAAGCAGTTAGGTCAATAGCACTGGGGACCAGAGGAGCTGCCTGGCAAAGCTCTTGCAATTGAGCACTCAATCGTAATGAATGAGGATGACCCCTCAGTGTTGCTGCAAACTGAAGAAAGGGCCAAGCCTTTTATCGCAGTCATTTTTATCAGTCATTGGTCATGAGATGTTTCTTAGTTGGGGTGGTTCTTTGGTCAAGGCAATAATCTGTGGTCGAGGACAAGTTCCACTCCAAAACAGTGTAAGCAGACATCAGTCAATGTCGCCAATAGTCGGGGGATGGAAGTGTTATTCCTGATGAGAGATTTCTGGAGGAAGCCAGTGTCTGAGGGTAAAATGAGGATGTGTCTATTTGTATTAGGTTGTCTTAGCTCCTGAGTTTAAGACTAGACTTCCCCCATAACCACAGAAGCTCTTAGTATTGTTCCCTTCTACATAGCCTAGATTTCCAGTGTGTAATCAATAAACTAAGTTAGATGACTCAAGATGGTTGTTCTAATTATTGTAATAGGGCACTCAAGTGACAGTAACATAATGTCACAATCTCCCTAGATGGCCCAAATGATCTCATCAAGTTCTGAATCATCCTTCCTGGGGGGACACAGAGAACACTAAATTTGAGGCTGCTGTTAAAACTGCAGAAGAGTCACCTACAATGAGTATGGGCTTTTAACTTAAATTCATACATTTTACCCCATGAATTGAGAATATAATGCATTTTGAATTGTAACTCCATCCTTGTAATGAAGCGAGAAGTTTGGTCTTTACAAAGATCAACACATTTATGGACATAGAGACAAAAACAGCACTCCGAGTGACCATGGGTTTACAAACTTTTAATTCTTTAAGTAATTAAGGATGAGATTTCATACTTTCAATTTACTACAGTGTAACTTTTAATTTATCACATCATACTTCTAGTAATAGGTAATGTCACAAAGAGAACGAGGTCCCTCACTTTAGAGTGGGTAATTTAGCACAGTGCCCTTTCATCTGAAATATTCAGATTTTCCCCTCTACTAAAAATAACTGGTGTTGAATTCAAAACACATTCCACTGGGCCAAAAATCATATCCTCTAATTATCCAGTCTAAATTGATGATGATCTAAGTCGAGTCTCTAATCTGTTTAGACATACTCTTTTTTCAATCATCATGGGAGATATTCAAAGTTGTTATTTGCAAATTCTTAAAATCATTTGGAAATTCAATTTGTACCCCTCAATCTGCCAATTATATCAAATCATGAGCTCTTTGGCCAGCTTCAGGCTGGATGACATTGGAATTCTAACTAAGGAAGCTGAAAAGCTATGTGAGTTGGCTGAGTCCCAATAAATACCAAGTCATAAAAATTGACTTCACTCAAAGGGTCTGATAAGTCTATTCATTTAACTGGTGACTGTATTAAGACTGCTGCTGATTCTCTGGAAAGGGGCAAATGAGTTCCCAATAACTAATCTCTACAGTTATTTGATGACCCTCCTAGTGAAAGGAGTTGACACAATGTTTCATAGCTCCCAAATTAAAAAGCCACAGGCCTTTGTGCTACCCACTCATTTCAGGGGGCAGGTAGAACTGCTTGTGGGGATAATTTAAGCTTTCTTTGCAAAGGCAAACTAATTTGTGCACAAGCAAACATTCTGGCTGTGCTGTCTAGTTTTATGTCAACTTGACACAAGTTAGAGTCAATTGAGAAAATTCCCCACCAGACTGGCCTGTGGGCAAGCTGTGGTGCAATTTCCTGATTGATGATTAATGTGGGAGAGCACAGCTCACTGTGGGAGGTTCCACCCCTGAGCTGGTGGTCCTGGGTTCTATAAGGAAGCAGGCTGAGCAAGCCATGATGAGAAAGCCAGTAAGCAGCATCCTTCCATGCCCTCTGCATCAGCTCCTGCCTCCAGGTTCCTGTCCTGACTTTTCTCAGTGATCAACTACAAACTGTAAGATGAAATACGCCCTTTCCTCCTCAAGTTGCTTTTGATTATGGTGTTTTATCATAGCAATAAAAACCCTAACTAATACAAGGAAAACCTGTTGTTGAGGCATTAATTCTAATTAAAAGAAAAATAAGAGGTTGCACTCATATATCTCTTCTTGGCTTAAATCATATCTAGGAATGGAGGATATGGGAAAGATTAG
>LZPO01008390.1:20488-36650 GCA_001675575.1 Neotoma lepida | reverse complement strand
CATGGTTTGAAAAATGATATGAGCCTCTGTGTGCTTACTGGGGTCAAAGCGGCTGTGGAAGCCGGGCCGGACTGGACAAACTTTCTACTACAGTGTCCGGTAAAATTCCTGGGTCCTTTTAGATGCTTTAAGATTGATCATATTTTTCAATAATATTTTATATTCTTTTTCCCTTATTGAAAAGGAATCTGTGTTCATTGTTTTCTTTAAAAGCCTTAATATAGGCAAGAAAATTAGTGAATTATTAATCAGTTTCATAGGTTGTAATGGTGAACTCATTACCCTTATCACTGCTTTGTTTGTGACAAATGCAGTGAGGCCTAGGAAAGATACTGGAGTTTTATGACTGGAAGTTGTTCAGGCATAACAAGAGAAGTACAGTGAGCCAAAGAAGTAACAAGATGTATTTACATCCTGCAATTCCATTTAAAACACAGAAAGAGCTATCCTTTATTTGTTTCGTTTTGTGGAGACCACATCTTGCTGTGCAGCCCTGGCTGGAAGGAATTTGCTCTGGGTGGCAGCATGTCTTGTGATAGCTCTCCTGCCTTTGCCTTCTGAGTNCCGGGATGACAGTGCCTTCTGATGTGCCTGGCTGAAACCCATCTATTCATAAGCAAGATGATTTGGTTTTCATTTTAGTAGCACAAATATTCACAAGAAGTGTTAACTGTATTTTGGCTTTTTTTTTTTGTTCTTCAGATCCGTTATGAATGTAACATTTCACACAACAGATTCCAGGTCAAGTCAATTTGTGCATTTATTTTCGGTTTCTTGAATTTTTGTACTCTTTTGAGGAGTTTATTACTTCACATATAATACTTCAAACAAATTTTGCTGCTAAGAGAAACACTAAATAATGGGGTAGGGAAAATACTGCAAAATGTGTAACAGGTAGAGAAGTTCTAATAAACGCCACTGAAGCAGGGAAAACAGCTCCCTTGTTAGGACCAAAGGGAAATCACCCTCACCAGGAACTTTCTAGATGGCTCGTGCTAACCTANAGTATCTAGTTCCCATCTTCCAATTCTCTGGTACATTCACTCTCTGTATGTACTGAACATAATATAAGATGTGCCTAAAAGGCAGAAGTCATGTTGGTCANCCTGCTGTCTGAGTAGACTTGTTCTCCCAAGCTAGATTTATCAGGGCTTCCAAGGAAAGCTTTCTCCCTTTTATCTCATTATATTTTCCCTAAGTGTCTCCCAAGCCCCTGTTATTCCACTTCAGGGAATTACCATAACTCTCTCCCTGACAAAAGCTGTAATGCAGTATCCTTCCAAGGTACAATAATGCAACCCTGTTCCATCTCCCGACATGTGTCTTGTTCTATAGCAAGAAAGATAGAAAAAAGGTCAAAGGATGACATTTAACCCACCTGAATCTGCACTCCTTGTAAAGGGTTTTTTCTTGGAAGTCCTACCCATGCTGTGAAGAGACACCATGACCNCAGCAACTCTTATAAAGGAAAACAATTAATTGGTGCTGGCTTACAGTTCAGAGGTTTAGTTCATTATTGTCATGGCAGGAAGCATGGTAATGTATAGGCAGACATGGTGCTGGAGAGGAGCTGAGAGTTCTACATCTGGATCCACAGGCAGCAGGAAGAGAGAGTGACACTAGCTCTGGCTTGAGCTTCTGAAACCTCAAAGTCCATGCCCAGTGACACACTTCCTCCAACAAAGCCACACCTACTCCAACAAGACCATACCACCAATAACATCATTCCCTATAAGTCTATGGAGGCCATTTTCATTCAAATCATAAAAAAGTACAGCATTTATTTATGTATACAAGTCTGAATGTATTAGAATTTTTTTAAAAAAAATAAATCTATGAGAATTCCCAATAAAAAGATGTGATAAAGGTAAAAAAAAATCGTGATGACTAAAATTAGCTCTTACTCTCATGGATCTCAGTCTAGTCACATAGATGTTTGAACAAATAACTTAAATACAGTACCAAGAATCCCTATTGCATTGCAAAATGTATCAAGGACTATGGGAAAGAAATAAATGAAAAGGATCTACACATGCCATAGACCTAAAGGATAATCCAAAGTGTACCAAGATGAAATGATTGGCCTTTTCAGATGGAAGAGCAGTAAAATACAATGCATCCCTGTTACTGGCAGAGCCCTTAAAAATGCTGCAAAGGTGCTACCATAGTAGTCCAGGTCCTTCAGTTTTGTCTCTGTATCATGGGCATCTCAAGTTCAATACTTCCCATAATGCTGACTCAGCCAAATGAATAGTTATGTCACAACAAAACCTTCAGAATTCACCAAGATTCGAGAATCTAGGGTCTAGCCTGGTAGAGGAAAGAATGAGCCAAAGAGATCATACCCTCTGTCCTCACAACACTCTTTTTTGACNGTCTTGCTTTAGTGTAACTAGATTTCTACATAAAGATAACCACACTATATTTCTTAGTTGTGGAGGTGACTGACCTTTTGGGAGATGCTCCCTTTAGGCACTCCCTCACTGAAATCCTAGTTTTCATATCTTGAAGATCCAAATGTGGGCAGAACAATACAAGGATCCTGAAGTCCTAGGGATGAAATTTTATATTGTTTTTGTGTGATAGGCTTCTTTGGAATTCTAATAAAACCTATCCACCCAATTCCAATAATAATTTTTCAAATGCATAAAGTAAAACACAAAGGTGTACTTTCATTAAAACATTGCTGATAGAGATGCTGAGATTGGAAGAAAGTGAAGATTAGAAAGCCAGCAGTAGATAAACAAAAGAAAGAGCTAAAAAAAAAAAAGACGCGAGTCAGCTCTCCCACCCATACCAAGCTACTCACGGAGCTGGGACTCACCAGGCAAGTGTGCTCTGGGAGTGGGGAGAGAGGCAGTTCCATCTCTAGAAAGTCAAGTCTAAATCTGAATTCAACATGCTCAAAGAGGAAGAGGGAACACAATGAGCTGCAGGCACAGGGCCAGAAAACGGATGTGGGAGCCTGAAGCTGAAGGCTTCGCAACACCTACCCTCTCCCACACTGCACCATTTCCCGGAGGAGCAAAGAGTCCTGAACTTGGGAACTGAACTCAGAAAAAGGAACAAGGGATCAAATGTGCGCAAAGCGCAAAAATCATAGAGGAACCGGGAACAGGGAACCATAGACACCACAAGCAGCATGGGCTATGGACAACATAGCCAAGGTGTGCTAGTAGAGTCTAAAGCTGAGTGACTCTGAGTTCTCCCATGACCCTCTGACCCACCACCCACTCCCTTTACTGCAGTCATAGCAACAAGGAGCTGTATGGATGGATTACAGAAGTTTGTGGTGGAATTTGCTGCCCTTCAGGACAGACTGATNAAAGGTAAACACAGGTTGGCCAGCCCTCCATGCTCCTTGGAGCCCCAGACACAGAAAGCTTTGCCATTATTCGTCTGAAAAGCAAGAGATAGAGTTGTAGTTTGCAACCTGGGGAAATCAGACAGGTAAAGATGGGCAGAAAGTGGTCGTTGACCTAGAAACACCTCTCCCTGGAAGGACACACTTATTTGTTTGGAATACTGAGACTAGCGACCCTCCTCCCCATTTATGTTGTATAGTTTTTTTTAATTATTAATAATAATAATAACAACAACAACAATACAAGGAACATNCAGGAGAAACCATACCTCCCCATCCAGGAAATAAAAATCAAAATCAGTCTGGAATTGTAATTTCTTTTATTTCATTGTATTGCCCATTTTTATTATGTTAATCTTTAATTTTCATTTTTATTACTTAGATATTAGTATTTGTACTTTAATTATTCATTTGCTGTGTTGTAACTTAATTCTGATTGAAAGGCTTTTATATCAGCCATCCCTTCTCCACACCNAATATACAGTACTTTCCTATTGCTCTGGATACCTCTACAGGTATACTTTCTTATTCCTTTTCCCCCTTCCTTCTTCTTTTCCTATTCCCTCCTTACTTCACTACCTAAATACTAATACTCATACCCTAAAACAACAATAACAAAACCCTATAAACTGTGTATTCCCAAACCAGTAGCCTAGGGGGTGGGGACAGAGATGAGTTCACAAGCACCTTCACCTACAGTTACCACCAGGACTTCTGTCACACCACTACATCTGTTACTGCAGTTGGTTTTCCCCTAAGCATAAATCCAAGTGAAGAGAACTCATCAGAACTCTCATAAAGCAAAACAACCAAAAACAGTGGAGAGAAATAGGAAGAAATATAAACCAGAGGACACACATCCCAACGGACACAAGAAACACGGATATCGTGAGACAGCATTTCATTATGACACCTCCACAAGCTGGTAACTTCTTAATACAAAGATAATTAGATTTGAAATGCCAGGAGAAGATTTAATTCTTTAAAATTCTTTAAAAAGAATTGATAGCCATATGTAGGACTAAATTAAGCAGAGGAAGGAAGAAAATTAGTTTCAGCATCTACATAAGAAAACAATCAAAGCAGATGAAACAGTAATACGTAAGAACAAATAAGAAAGAAAACATGGAGGAGGAGCTGGCAGAATAGCTCAGTGGATAAGACACTTGCCATCAAACCTGATCACATGAGTTGGATCTGTGGGAACCACCCAGCAGAAAGAGAGAACCAACTCTCAACAGTTGTCTTTTGATCTCCACATACTCCACCATGGCATGTTCCCAAACACATACATGTANATGTGCACATAAAGTAAGTATCTAAATGCAAAAAGAAAAATTTAAAATGGAGGTTAAACAGAAAAATTATAGTGCCCAAGATGAACCAAATAGAAATTCTGGAAATGAAAGAAACAATAGATCAAATGAAAAAACACAACAGGAATCATCCTCACCAGACAAGACCAAGCAGAAGAACAAAGGCCAAGGCCAAGAAACAATATATACAGATACATTAAAAGATATTAANAAATATGAACAGAAATTCCCAAAATTCTAGGATACATTCAAGAGATCAAACCTAAGAACCCACAGGATAGAAGGTGCTAACATCCAGTCTTAAAGCTTAGAAAATTTCTTTAATGAAATTATAGCTGAGAAATTCCAAACCTTATAAAGTCAAACACACAAGGCATTTAGGGCCCCAAAGAGGCATGACAAGAGAAGAACTCTGCATTATGTCATAGTCAAGATGTCAAAAATAAGGACCAGCAAGATGGCTCAGCTGGTAAATGCACTTGCCTGACAACCTGAGTTCAATCTGCAAGACCTGCATGATAGGAGAGAACTGACTCCTACAAACTGTCTTCTGGCTTTCAAACACACTCCATGGCAAGTTCATNCCCAGACACATGCAGAAAATAGAAAATACAAGAAAATGTATTAACTTTTAAAAATACAAAGCAAAGAATACTAAAAGCTGTAAGGAAAAAATATCAACCCCCATACAAAGGCAGAACCATCAGAATAATGTCACACCCTTTGTGAGCAACTCCCAAAGTCAGGAAATCATGGAAAGATATATTTCAAGGATATATAAAGGTGAATAACTGTCAACCAAGATTCCTATATCCAGAAAAGCTATGTCTTAAAAAAGATGTAGAAAAAAAGAATTATTTTGAGACAAATACACCTTAGGGCCACTCCTGAGATAATGAAAGTCAGCACTTCAGAAAACACTCTGCACAGAGGACAAAGAAGGCATTTCCCCCACAAGAACACAGGGATGAACACATTTCATGAGAGAAACAAAGACGCACAGGAGGGTTAGTAAGGAATCAATCGTATCCAATAGGGAAATTCAGCAAAGTACTCACACTAACATTGAAGGAAGAAATGAACTAGCAATAACCCAACCACCTAAACCAACAACTAACAAAATCATAGTCAATAGTAAAGCCCTCTCAATAACACCTTAATTGCAAATCGACTTAACTCACCAATTAAAAGGCACACACTAGCTGACTGGATTAAAAAACAAAATTTAGACCAGGGGTGCTGGTGTACACTTTTAATCCCAGCACTTAGAAGTCACACACAGGTGGATCTCCAAGAGTTCAAGGTAAGCCTGTTATATATAGTGACTTCTAGGCCTTCATAGTAAGACCTGTCCTGTAAAAAACCCCAAGTATGCTCTGTCTTCAAGATACTCACAAAACTAACAAAGACACAAAAACCTAAAAGCTAAGATTGGGAATCAACCTACCAACTAATGGATGCTGTAGCCAGCTGGGAGAGTAATTCTCATATCTGATAAAGTAAACTTCAAAACAAGACTGGTTAGAAAAGAAAAGGAAGGCTACTACATACCGATAAAGGACACTATTCACCAAGAAGATATAACAGTTGTTAATATTTATGCAACAAATATTTGAGCTCCTGATTTCGTAAAACAAACACTAAAACATCACAGATGTCCTGATAGAACAGTGGGAGACTTCACCCACGTATTTTCGAAATTGAAAGTCATCAAAGAAACTTCAGGGCTAACTTACACCATAGAGTTTAACAGCTGTCTATAGAGTAGTCCACCCAACAGACAGGGAATACATACAAAGAAAGAAAGGAAGGGAAAACCCCTTTGAACATCATACCACAGTGAAATAAAATTAAAAATCAATAGCAAGAGAACCCTCACAAACTACACAGGTACATGGAGACTGAACATTACACCTTGAATGAACAGTGGTCTTTGAAGAAATCAGTGAGAAAAATGTAAAATTCCTAGAGTTAAATTAAAATTCTAGAATANCCTACTAGAACCATTGGGATACAGCCAAGACAATTGTAAGACGAAACTTTATAAGTATTTGATTTTAAAGTCAGAGAGTTCACAAACAAATAATGTGATGATCTGGGGGTGGGGACCCAAATGCTGTAGATAGCAAGAAAGGAAGATTGGAGAAGAAATGAATGGAACACAGGGAAAAAGAACAATATCTAGAGTCATCCTAAGAATTTGTTCTTTTTGAAAAACTGAGCAAGAGTGATAGATGGTACATAATCTACTCAGAGAGAGAGGGANAGAGAGGGAGGGAGAAAGAGAGGGAAGGAGGGAAAGAAGGGGGGGACCCAAATCAACGAGATTACATATAAGAACAACAATCCTCAATAAAACCCCAAAAGATCATTAAGGAANCCTTTGAAAGTCTATATTTCAAGAATCTGGAAAACCTAGGAGAAAGTTAAGTTTCTAATGAATAAAACCTAACCAAATTAAATTCAGAAGGCATAAAAATTAAAATAATCCCACAGTAGGCAATGAGACTGAGAAGTCATTAGAATTCCCCCTCCCCCCNAAAAGGGGACATAGGACTGTAGGGATTCTCTTCTGAATTCTACCACATTGTTGAGGGGGGGCCAACCAGCACTTCTCAAACTGCTCCACAGAGTAAAAAGGGAGGGACATTACCAAACTCATCCTACTAAGTCAATGTCACCCTGACACAAAACCAAATAAAGGTACAAAACAAACAAGCCTACAGACCAAAGTCCCTTCTCAACAACAAACTTGGAAACTGAATTCTAAAAACACATTAAGAAAATCATAAATTAAGACCAAATTGGTTTCATTCCAGGGATTCAAATTTGATTAAAATACACACACACACACACACACACACACACACATACACACATGAAAATGTGGAAAAAATAATAATACCAAAAATAAGAGGCCAAGAGAATTTTAGTCTACAAAGAGAAACATTGAATAATACTGAGTAGTGACCACCAAGAAAATATACGATTTTCAACATGTATTTAAAAATAAAGTCACAAAGATGTAAAGCAATCTGCAACTAAATTACTAAGAAGACAAACTGATAACCTTAGTGGGAATTTATTTTTAAAACTCAGAACAGAAACATAAAGTGATTAATAAGAAAAATGAAAAGTTTAACAGCAAACATTAACAAATTCAGTAGATATGAAAAGTTTTGCAGGAACAGGGAAATATAATTCTTTCACATAAATTTTTTAGTTGGTCACATATTGTTATAACAGAGAGTTTAACAACATCATAAGACAGCTATTGTATAAAACATGTTTTCGGCCCAGAATTTTTGAAAAGTTAGAATTCAAGTGAAACTTTCAAAGTTAATGGATAGTTTTACAGCATAGACTGTAATAATGGCCTCACGGGTGTATACTTACTTCTCTTCAAACTTACCACAATACATATACAAAATTTGTTCAATTCTTATATGTGAAGCATTCGCAGTAAAGGGCTTTTAAAAGCTTAGAAAGTATAATGGAAACAAGTTATGTACTGTTCACTACACATTCTTCTAAAAAAGAATAAAACATCTTTTTAAAATGTTTGAAAAGAAAAAAGAAATTCTTTCCAATACCCCCAAGAGGTGGTAAGAGAAATTATGGAAATTAAAATTCTATTAGAACTAAATGGCAATGGGCATTACCTGGACTTGAGGAATGAGGACTTGGTCATCCAGGAGTCTTGAATCCTAGTCTAACACCTTTACCATCGAGAGGAATGACACAATGGGGTATTTGAAAGACATGGTATAAAATAAGGGACCAGCTAGACTCCAAACAAATGTAACACTTACAACCTGTCAGGCATATGATACTAAGCAAATGCTTTTAAGATATTGAACCTTTTAAGATATATACATGATATTATTTTTGTCACCTATATGATAAATGGACCAGAAATAAATCTGGTTCATAAAATAAGCGAAAAACAAAACAAAAACAAAGACTCCCAGGGTAAAATACCACATGAGCCTTCATTAAGATATCACTGTCCTGCTAGTGGACGTACAGAAGTTTATTGATATAAATCGTGTCTTCAGCTTATGAGCTCTGAATTTAATGAGCATGATTAACATCTTTAGAGAATATGGGCTGGAAGAAGAGAGATATTTCTTAATATTCTGTATTCATTACAATGGCTCTATTGTTTAAGTGGAAGCAAGGAATTACTTGAAAGAGTAAAATGACCTAGAAATACAATCATGTGTTTCATAGTCTTTTCCTGATCAATAATACCATTTCACCCCCCAGAAAAGAGACCAGTTTTCCTCACACAAGTTATCACTTGTCAACCTGAGCCTGCAACTTTTTATATACTGTGTACTAAAAAGGTACTACAACAATCTTTACAGTTCTTATCAAGGGGTAAAAGATACTCCTTACAATTTCTAAGTGTTACTGTGGAACATGAATATTAGGCAGGCATTTCAGGATAATCAACTCAATTCTTGATGTTTCCTTACCTTTGCATTGTGGAGATAAAAACTACTAATCACATGTGTTTTAATGCTTATACATAGAATGTTTGCTCCCTTATCATCAGGTCTCTGATGGTGAAAAGTCATTGGATTTACCTCTTGCTCATACCAAATGAGTTACTTTTTAAATTCTTTGTCCTAAGATGAGGTATTGGATTGGAAAGAAATATACTAATTTGTTTCAAGTACAGGTTTGTGGCAGAACATAACATTCCATTGGCGGACTGATTGGTGACCCTCCTGATCAGAATCTCTCCTTATAGTATTTTGGTTTGTTGAAGAAACATTGCTATTTCTTCACTATATCTCTTAAAGGCATATTAGTTTTTTTCCTTTTTTGCTCATTTTGAAGTTCATTTAACTTAAAATTCTTTTCTTATCACTTGGTATGCTGAATATTTTTTTCCTTTTTTTTTTAAATCAACTTGACGCAGCTAGGATCATCAAGGACAGTAGTTTTCAACCTGTGGGTCACGACTCCTTTGGGGTCACATATCAGATATCCTGCATATCAGGTATTTACATTACAATTCATGACAGTAGCAAAATTACAGTAGCAATGAAATAATCTTATGATTGTGGGTCACCACAACATGGGGAACTGTATTAAAGGGTTGCAGCATTAGGAAGGTTGAGGACCACTTCCTAAAGAGGAAAATTTAACTGAAAAAATGTCTTCATCAAATTGGCTCGTGGGCAAGTCTGTGGGGGCACTTTCTTGATTATTGATTGGTGTGGAAGACCGTGCCCACTGTAGGTGGTGCTATCCTTAGGCAGTTGGGCATGGGTTATATAAGAAAGCAGGCTGAGCAAGCCGTAAAGACCAAGCTGGAAATAGTGTTCCTGTTCCTCCATGGTCTCTGCTTCAGTTCCTGCCTCCAGGATCCTGTCCTGCTTGAGTTCCTGCCTTGGCTTCCCCCAGTGAGGGACTGTGATCAGTATGCATAGGCCAAATAAACCTTTTCCTCCCCAAGTTGTTTTTGGTCAGTGTTTTATCACAGCAATCACAAAAATAACTAGAACATTTGATGCAATGGAAGTAATCCACAATGTTTTTGTTATGTTTTATTTTAATGTGTTAGTTATTTTAAAAACTTTTGACAACTACAGTGACTTGATAGCTATCAATGAAGGCCATTAATCTATGTCACCATAGCTTTTTCACTTTTCCTCATTCACTTTCTTTTTTCTTTTTTTTATTAAGAATTTTTTATTCATTTTACATACCAATCACAGATCCCCCTCTTCCCTCCTCCTGCCTCTCCAGCCTTCCCCCACAATCCCCTCCTACAAGAAGGTAAGGCCTCCCATGGGGAGTCAGCAGAACCTGGTACATTTAACAGAGGCAGGTCCAAATCCCTCTCCCTGCGTCAAGGCTGTGCAAGGTGTCCCAACATAGGTAGTGGGCTCCAAAAAGCCTGGTCATGCACCAGGGATGGATTCTGATCCTANTGCCAGGGGGCNCCTTAAACAGATCAAGCTACACAACTATCTTGCTTATGCAGAGGGCCTAGCCCAGTCCCATGGAGNCTCCACAGCTGTTGATCTAAAAAGTTCATGAGTTCCCACCAATTTGGTTTGGTTGTCTCTGTAGGTTTCCCCATCATGATCTTGATGCCCTTTGCTCATAGAATCCTCTTCTCTCTCTTTAACTGGAATCCTGGAGCTCAGCCTGGTGTTTGGCTATGGATCTCTGCATCTGCTCCCATCAGTTACTGCACGAAAGGCTCTATGATGACAGGGTATTCACTGATCTGATTACTAGGGTAAACCAGTTCAGGCACCCTCTCCACTATTGCTAGTAGTCTAAGCTGGGGTCAATCTTGGAGATTCCTGGGAACTTCCCTAGCACCAGGTTTCTCTCTATCCCCATGATGTCTCCCTCTATCATGGTATCTCTTTCATTAATCTTCCACTCCATTGCTGTTCCAGCTCGACCATCTCATTCCCTTATGTTCTCATCCCCAACCCTACCCTCCATTGCCAACCCCTCATCCCCAGTTTACTCATGGAGATCTCATCTATTTCCCCTTCCCAGGGCAATTCATGTGTCCCTCTTTGGGTCCTCCTTGTTTGCTAGCTTCTCTGGAGCTGTGGGTTGTAGTCTGATTGTCCTTTGCTTTACATCTAATATCCACTTATGAGTGAGTATATACCATGTTTGTCCTTCTAAGTCTGGGTTACCTCACTCAGGATGATATTTTCTAGTTCCATCCATTTGCCTGCAAATTTCATGATGTCATTGTTTTTTACTACTGAGTGGTATTCCACTGTGTGTATGTACCACATCTTCTTAATCCATTGTTCTGTTGAGGGGCATCTAGTTTGTTTCCAGGTTCTAGGTATTATGAATAATGTTGCTGTGAACATAGTTGAGCATGTGTACTTTGCTCATTCACTTTTTTGACCCTTCAAAAAATTAAATTGTTTAAAAATTCTTCATGTACCATTAAAATCATTCTGAACTTGGCTTCCACACACTTCTTCTGCATCTCCACACTTCCCTTCACAGATTTTTGTGCTGGATTCTGATCCCTAGGCATACTTGATATTTTCTCACTTGACTGCCTTTGTAACTACCAGAACATTTTAGGCATCATTCCATTTGAAGCCTATTCTTCAGGATTCCCTCAAATTCCACACTTTCTGAAGATTTGTGAACTAATGGAACGAGGATGCTGAGGACTACAGAGGGTTGAATTTCAGCCTGCCACTGTCTTAGCCATGTGCCTGCCTGACTAAGTTGAACCTCTCACAGCTATCGTTCTCATGTATGGAGTGAAATTTATAGTACTTTGATCACAGTGTTGTTTTGAAGATTACATTTTAAAAAGTTATAATTTCAAAGTATGTTGCTGGTCTTTGAGCATCCCACTGCAAGTAGTCATATTGTTCTTTTGAACTCTATAGCAACTGTCATCTCATTCATCTATTCATTATATATATATATATATATATATATATATATATATATGAATGACTATTTTTTTGCATGAATGTATTTTGAGTCCCCCAAGTGTTTTGAATCAATCTGGTAAAAATCTATCAGTGAAGTCCAAATTAAGGCTTCAGAAATCAGAACCCATGATAAGTATTTCAGACAGATTCATATCTGAGTAACTAGTCATACAGATGTTAAAAACAAAACAACANTAAGCAAAAAATAGAAAGAGCAAGTGGAGATAGGTAGAGGAAGTAGTGACCATCTAGCTGTAGGTCTGCAGGTCCACAGAAGTCAAGGAGCTAAATAAAGAATTATAGCTGACATCTTTTGAAGGAACTACACTGATAGTCATCACAATAGGAAGCAAGACTTGTCTTTTGCTCATCCTTCCAAACACTCTTTAGTTACTAGAGCTTCCTATTGGCACAGGCATTCCAAAGTAGAGCCTAAAACAGTGGGTAGGCTTTTGGACAGGGTAGAGTGGGTAAAGTACTTGCTTTGTGTTGTGAATGTGCCATGCTATGTCAGAAACAGACACACACGCTCATGTCCTTCCACAATGTCAAAATTTATTCAATAAATTTGTTTATTTATTGAATAAATATATTCTATAAATTCAAAGGGTGCAGATGGTTCACTGGCAGCNCTTTACCAGATAATCCCCACCTCCTTGGATCTGGNNGAGGCAAATTCAGGTCTCTTATTCAATCTTAATTATTAATATTAACTCATATTACATATCACACTGTAAATCTATCTATCTATTTATCTATCTATCTAGTTTACAGAATAAATACAAGTTAAAGAGGNTACAACAGAATCTGAGAGAAGTGGGCTGAAAGAGAGAGAGACAGGGTTGACCTCTCAGTGCAGTTGAGCCCAGTTTCAATGTGAAAGGACAGAGCCACCAGGTTGGGACAGAAATGGCAGATCCAGATCCAGAAGGTGGACAGGCAGATAGCAGTCCAGTAGGCATGATCCACAGTGGGTGAACAAGCTGAGCTAAAGCCCCAGGGATGGTTGAGAATTCTCTATCTGCTGGTCCTTAAGGAATATCCCAATTATCAGATGATCGGTCAGNATGAGGCTATTACATCACAGTGCTAGGTGTCTGGCACCTTATAGGTCCAGGTGAAGGAGTCACACCCTTTCCTCAGTCTGGAACATCTGATAAGGTCNTGGGCATGGTTTTTCTTGATNTGGTTTTAATATGCCCACGTGACCCTAAGCCTCAACTCACCCTAGTNAATAAAGGACCATATCATTTTTATGCTCAGGAATAAGTCATTTATCAGTCAGTGCTACATGGGTGGTACTGGCAAGATAGTGTTGTTTGCTGGTCCACCCTAGAGCACAATCATCCTCCACTCTCCCAGGTGAATCAAAAGTTCTTATAAAATTGTCTCTCAAGGCAAAGCACATTCTGAAAAAAACACTATTTTACATAACAATGAAGAATGTAGAGTAGGACATTTCTTGATCTCAGCACTGCGCAACTACGAGGACCTTAAAAAACAAAAAGGTATGTACGCATGCAACTCCAGAGCTAGAGGGCAGAGACAGGCAGATCCTGAGAGCTCATTGGCCAGCTAGTCTAACCAAAACAATTAACTTCCAGGTTCAGTGAGAGACCCTATCTCAAAAAAGAAAAAAAAAGGTGGAGAAATGATTGAGGAAGACATGAACATGGCAGCACACATATGCTCATATACATGTACACATACAAATGACAGAAAGGGTGTATTTGGAGTTAAGANCAAATTGTAAACAAATGCTCAGCATGAAAGGCAATCTGTCAAGGTCAAGGTGCTTGTTCTTTGTACAGAACCTTTTCCCTAAAAGGAATTCTATAGATATTTCTTCACTGTTGAATGATTCCTTTGCAATAGACCCCTTCCAAAGCAAATTTAGACTGTCAATTTAAATGGGACTTTTTCTAGAAGGGAGTTTGTCCTTGAGAAAGATAACTAACCTCATATCTGTGTTCAATAGATACTATTATTAAGAAAATTAATATAACAAGTCATTTCATCAATGACCACATCCCTCACCTGAAGTACCTAATTGTTTTTGTAGCTAGAGTTACAACTTAAGCTTAGACATTTTAGCTTTAGGACTTAAACATGTTTGAGCATGTCAATAGANATAATAGAGCAGGCTTATTTACAGAGGGGAAAAAAAACTTAAAAGAGATATGGAAAGTTTGTTTTGGGGTTGTTTGCCTCAGAGTCGTGGTAAAGACTTAGTGAGTAATGTTGTCTATTCTGTGAGCTTACTCCTGAGACNGACAGTTTCAATCAGATTATAATATTGTATTAGTCTGACTTCTGTTACTAATAGTACAATAATAGATGGAGTCAGCGCTATAGCAAAAAGGCTTATTTTGATCCATTGTTCTAGAGATGCAAAGCAAAAGGCTGCATCTAGTGATAACTTTCTGACAGACTCCTGATGTGGTACAGGGCATCACTCTTGAGAGATGGGAGTATGCATGAGCATGTGTCGCTTCGGATCTCATAAAGCCACAGGAATTCATTCACTGGGGATCCATCCTGATGAGCTCATCTCATCCTAATCCCTTCTCAATGCCTCATCTCTAAATACATGGGCAGATTAAGTTTTCAACTTTTTAATTCCCATGGTGAGAATTAACCTCCAGCGTAAGTTTTGAGAAGGCAAACCAAAGTCATACCATTNCTATGTAATTAAATGCTTTGTCAAGATTTCCTTGAGCCAGGTGTGGTGGCACACACTTTTAATCCTAGCACTCAGGCCTCAGAGGCCAGAGGATCTATGAGCTCCAAGCTAACCAGGTCTACATGGCGAGACCTTGTATCAAAACAAAAACAAAAACAAAAACAAAAAAACCCTTAAATATATCAAGACTTTCCTAGTTTTTCTATATTCTGTACAANTTTGTCTAAATTTAAGAGATGTCCATTTCATTTTATAGTGTGGTTTAAAACATTTTAATAAAGACAAATGATTGTATAAAGATATGCCTACTACTATGAGGAGCTGATTTGTTTGGTTTTTAAAATGCAATTTTGTTTAAATATTTAGTTTAGAAGTTTGAGAAAGAATTTCTTAAGTTTGGCAAATTACAAGTGAATTTAGAATATGTGGATTTTCATTTCTAAACTCATATATATATTTCCAGATTAAAACCTCATTGTTTTCTTGGAAAAGAACACATTGCTCTGGTTTGAAGTTTGCTTTTTCTCCCCTTTTTTGGGGTGGGGGCAGGGGGTGGAAAAGCCAAGTCATTTGAGGATAGTTATAAAACTCTCAAGTCATGTTCTGTCTCATTTTCCTCACAGATAACTATCTTCCTCTTCTGTCTCTAAAATGGATTCATATGTCATCTGGTTGTGCTGGATAATGATGATGGTGTGCTCAAACNCAAGGCAGATATCAGACTCTCCTCAATCTGTACACAGCATCAAAGAGCTGTTGACAGATCCAAGAACAGATATAGAAACTATTTTTTCANCCAANAGAAAAATACTTATAGTCTGTCCTATGATTGTATAGTCCTTTCACAGGGGAAAACTTACTTACTCAGTAAGTGTGTAAGCCTTTTTCCTTGTGGGAAGGGAGATCTGTCTCTTGTAGTGTGCTTTGAAACATATCATTTACACCAACAAATTTGGGCTATTAAGATTATCATTTATGATTTTAAAATCTCTTAGTCATTCTTAGTTTCTCTATAAAGAAGAAACCATATAAAAACTTGAACCATAGATAAGAACAATTTTTAAACCATTCCATTAATCCAAGTTAATACTATGTCATAGAGGGAAAAAATCGTTGTGAAAGCTAACTATNGTTTATGTTGCTCTAAGATGCTTTAAGTGTGGTCCATGAATGACCCTCATTGGAAGCCCTTGGTGTGCTTATAAAATGTAGACTCTTGGGATAGGGAGGGAGAATGCAATGGAAATGCTACATCACATATGTATACATCATATATCTTTTTAAAAGGTTTAACTGTCATGTGTGTGTGTGTGTGTGTGTGTGTGTGTGTGTGTGTGTGTGTGTA
>LZPO01008390.1:0-12091 GCA_001675575.1 Neotoma lepida | reverse complement strand
TTGCACTTCCCCTTTTATGCCATACACAGACAGACAAAAATATATAAAAATTCTGTATATGAGTAAAATATGGTGTTTGTCTTTCTTACTTGGTTTTGTTTTGCTCAGCATTTTGGTCTCTAGCTTCAGATTTCTTAGTAGGTAGATTCTGTATGTCTATATAACTTAGATAAGGGTAGACAGCTATTTTATATAGTGCTTGATAATATTGTCTTGCAAGCTATTTATAGTCTCTGTTGAATATTATTGTTTGTTTGCTTNTTTAAAAGAATCTTTTTAAAATGTAAAAACCATGTCTTCAGGCTGGAGTTAGCCATCTGGCCTAGTTCACTGAGTCCTGGCTAGCTAACTGTCCATATAGCATATATTGTCAAGCATCTTCCTAATGGTTGTTTGAAGTGATGTAACATATCATTTTTGTGGTGCATGAAAATAAAGAAAATATGCCAAAATAACTACTACTATAATATTACTTTGTGTCTAAAGTTCTAATTAGAGCTTAGTCTAGGTCTCAGAACTAGGAAATAAAAGAAGTCTTTGAGCTGGACCTTATGACAGTGAAGCAGCTACAGAGTGACCGGATTTGAATTTGTAAGGTAAAGCGTATCATCTCTATGCTGGGTTTACAGTTTTAAAAAAATACAACTGGCATTCAGAAACCTTGGCTAGGGTGCTGGTGGTCTGTAGGTGAAGGCAGGGGAGCAATAACCTGGTTTTTAAAGGTGACCTAAGGTGAGTTCTAAACATTTAGAACTCCTGCAGTAACTCTAAGAAGAATCACTGTTATGGAATAATTGGTAATTTGATGGATAAGCTAGAGTCATCTAGAAAAATGTCACACATTGTAGATTGAAGGAGGGAAGACAGGCCAGAAATCTCTAAAACATATTTCTATTAAAATGATTTTAAAGCCAGGTGTGGTGGTGCACGCCTTTAATCCCAGGACTGGGGAGGTAAAGGCAGGCAGATCTCAGGTCAGCCTGGTCTACAGAGTGAGTTCCAGAATAGCCAAGTTACACAGAGAAACCCTGTCTCAAAAAAAAAAAAAGAAAATTAAGATGATTATGATAATTTTCAAGGATAAATACTGGTTGTTTTGGGACTTCATTTATATTAAACATCTCTGAAATTTCTAAATTCATGACATGTGACATCTAAGACAACACTATTTCTCCTTTCCCACGGGTGTTTCATGTATTGTGACCAGATGACCCATGGTACCTGAGGTTATAGATTTATGGATCAAGGTTGTGATATCAATAGATTAAAACATAGCATAAGAATCCTTTTTCCCTGCAGGCATTATAATAGGCTTTGGATGTGGTCAGTGTTAGGTGTGAGAAAAAGTGATGAGACACTGACTGGTGAGATGAGAACCGCTGCTGTTTTCTCCCTTTATTTTACTGTTAAAAACATTAAAACCAAACCCAAAATTAATCTTTTATGCTTTTATGACTGTAACTTTGCCTTCCGTTATAAATGCTTTTACTGTCTTAAGGTTAAAGGCTGTCTCTTATACACATCTAGATGTGTATAAGAGACAGGTCTTAAGGTTAAAGGCATCATAAGCCAAAACTAGGTTTTGGCCTTTCTCAATTACTACCTTGTACAATTTGACTTAACATTTTGCTTTAAGAAACTAATAGCTAGGCATGGTGGCACACGCCTTTAATCTCAGCATTCTGGAGGCAGAGGCAGGAGGACCTCTGAGTTAGAAGCATTGTGAGTTCTAGGGCAGGCAGGACAGCCAGGACTTTCGAGACCCTGTCTTGAAAAAGAAGGGGGCAGGGAGTAACTAGTAATTGACCACTGCTTTCCCGTCTCCTCTAGGCTACCTTGCCTAAGGAGGGGATCAAGTGCCTTGGATGGTGCAGACGATGCAGATCTTCATTCCATGTTCACTCCTCACTAGTGATCGTGATTTCACAATTTTCCTTTCTAGCCTTGGTTTTCTAATCCTTAACATTGAGAACATCTGCCTTGTTTTCGTCACACATATTGTAAAGGCTCAATGAGATGGGTGAAATATAAAAATGTTAAGGTGCTGTGTACGTGCTCACATCAATGCTCGTATATACTGGANGGTGCTCAACAGCTTGGTTTTTCTAATGTGGCTAGAACTTTTGAGTTCAAGTTTTATTCTGCAGATTTCTGTAAACAGCATTTGCAGGAAGCATTCAGTATACTAGAAAGTCATAACTGTTTTCTTTGCAAATAAAATCCATATAAAAATTTTCCACTCATTAATCTTTCAGACCAGTCCCTGCTCCACTCTGCCTCTGTCCTCTTTGCAAGGAATGTCGACCTTCTGTTCCATACAGCCTCAGCTAGTCTATCCATAGTGGGATGGAAGGTATAAAATGAGTGAACTAGCTTCTTTTCAAGTGGAAGACAACTTCTTTACAGTNCTGACAAATTACCTGTTGGGTCGCATTGGATTTCAGGGCCTATGCTCGATTATTTTTAAAATCTTGCATAAACCTGCCAGATACACTGTTGTTCTCTTATTTTACAAGTGAAATTCTACTTGGGAATGACTTCTTTCTTTCTCCCTCACTTCTTGAGATGGCTTAGGTCCTAGTTGGTAGAAATACACAATATATTGTTTATTTTGTCATCAATTTAGATAAGAAAGTTAAATGCATTTGACAGATTGTATGAATCAGACTGTAGCAATATTGAAAAGTAATGTTTTGTTTTCTGTCTTCCTTCCCCAGAACCTGCATCTTTTTGTTTGTTTTTCGAGATAGGGCTTCTCTAGATAGCCCTAGCTTTCCTGGAACTCACTCTATAGACCAGGCTGGCCTCAAACTTCAGAGATCCACCTGCCTCTGCCTCCTGAGTGATGGGATTAAAGGTGTGCGCCACCACCACCTGGCCCAGAACCCACATCTTAATACATACTTGTGCATAAAGATTTATATTTTTAAAGCAACTTTCTCCCTCCCCAGTAAGTTAGTGTAATTGATTTATGTGTGTGTAGTCTTCTTCAGTAAACCCATGGCCACATAATGGGAGGAGAGGGAGTTTTCCTTCTTGGCTACAGATTCTAAGCAGACGTTTCTCAAGTACACATTGCAGCACATTTAAGACTTTCTTAAAGTGTAATTGCAAAATGAGTGCCCCAANCCCAAAATTTAAGATGCTCCAAAATGTGAAACTCTTGATTGCCACCATGATGCCACAAATGCCAAGTCTTCACCTTACCTGGAGTGATGGCCTATAGTTAAGATGTGGGTAAACTAAACACTATATATAGCAACCTCAGGCCAGGTATATAAATATATGTAAAACACAAGTGAATTTTGTGTTTAGATTTGGTTCCCATTCCCAACTATCTCATGGTGTGTGCAGATATTCCAGAGTCTGGACTAGAAACACTCCTGCTTCTNAGCATTTTGATGAAGGGACAGTCAGCCTGTATATTGTGTGCTTTGAGAGAAGGAGTTAGCGCACACACCAACTGCTTTGGTTGAAGGTGTAGTTATTTCATGTACTTCAAAATCAGCCTGTTTTAATATTTGCTTAAAAGAAAAATTCATGATGTCATTTTGTTTACATTTTGTGGATTTGTTTTTGGTTTTCTTAATATAGCCATTCTCGATTATGGTTTTGTTCTTAAGACTTAATTTTTTCCCTGTGTAGTATTTTCATATGCAATGTATTATGTATATATTATTTATATTTTAGCATGATAGTTTATTAAGTACCTTTCTGTTTCTTTGTATATTGTTATGACCAAGTACATCTACTACTTCAGAGCAGTGTTTTTGAAAGGTATTTTAAGAATATTTAAAATTAAAAAATATCATAGTATGGCAATGCTTCATTTATATATCTTATGAAGATTGGTTTGCATGGTTGAGTAGCCCTAGGAGAGAATGTAGGACCTGCTTTTTCTGTCACATCCAGACTAATATTTCAAAATGAAGAATTTATTGAAATCACCCCTCATTTTAAAGCTACACCCAACTTTCTCTTGCATCAACTATAATCTCTTTTCTCTACAAGTCCATACTCTGTTGCTAGCTTTTGATTACTTCATTGTGTCTCATCACTTTCCAGCTTTGTACCCGAGGTAAAGGCATGTTTCCTGAAGGCAGGGGTTGTCTGTTGGTTGTTACTGGCTATAGAGAAACATGCCACATTGCCCTAGTGACCCTGATTCCTCCATTTACAATGGAGGCTTAGGTAACTAAGGTGAATAGAATGAGTGCCATAGTACATTTATATCTGCAACTGTGATAGATATGTCTAGTTATGCCATGCAGGTTTCCTATTCTTATTTTTATTATTTACTTATTTATCATTTGTTGAAGAATTAATATGTCTCAGATTGTCATAAAATGGATGTCTTTCTTCTTTCTGGGTTCACAGACTAGGATGAGAGATAAAGCCATGGAAATAAATATATATCTTAAAATAATTAAATAAAATGGGTCTTCTTTTGCCTCTGTTTACCTGTGTGATTCTTTTCTGCTTTTTGCCCCAAATAGGCCTATTTCCTGATTTCCTACAGAGTGTTGTGATTGTGCACATTGTACACACACACACACACACACACACACACACACCCCGTATTTGTCTATATATTAGGTTGTCTGTTCAGTTATTGGACTGTGAACAGCGTAGCTGCTTACAGTTTTGAACCAAAGGAGCAGAGAATCAGTANTTCAGGCATTGTTGGTGGCAAGGACTCTGTATACCTTTGGAAGCCAAGCTCCAGCAAGAGCAGAAACCAGCCAGATACAATATAAAAAATGAGTGTGAGTCTCTTCTAAATCAACTTTATTTACAAAAACAGGCAGCAGGCCAGGCTTGACCCCCAGGTTTTAGGTTACTGACCCTAGAGGGCTACAGACTACTTTGTTCTTGGTTAGTACAAGATTACTAGTAAATAGTAATTACTAAGTGCCTCTTGTGGGCTGAGTGTGCTTCTAAACTTCACACATAGCTGCTTATTTAGCTCTCAAACCAACTGAGTTAGATATCAATTGCCACCATTTTCAAAACGAGGCAACTGGAACACGGTTAGTAACTAACATGCCCAAGATNGTAGAGCTGTTCGGTGAAGGTAGGGGCTTTGAACCCAGGTGATTGGAGAACCTGGGCTTTTTGTTAATACTACTTCCAATGTGTTGAATCCCAGGAATGTAATGTTTCAGTCTTAGGAAACATATTAATGTAATTTACTATATTCATAGATTTAAGGAACAACTATAATTATCTCTTTGGTGCTAAAAATATTACTGTGTTGAATCCCAGGTGTATAATGATTCACTATTAGGAAACATTAATCATTTATCATATTTATGGTATTTAGGGGCAACTATAATTATCTCTAATTTGTTTTCTTAAATTCAGTTGCCCGTCCTAATAACTCACAGTCAACAAGAAATAACCTTATAAAAATATTCTAGCAGGAACTTACATTGAATGTCCTAGTGAAATATTAGAAGCACTTCCATTAAAAGGTAAGAACATTAACATTGGTCCATAACTCATAGCTGATACATGAAGAAACAAGAAAAATAACCTGTAAGTAATAGGAGAGTAGCACTATTATTATTTAAAATTGATATGATTGCACATTTAGAAAATACAAACTAGAGCTGGATGTGACTCAGCTTTAGAACACTTGCCTATATAGCTGATGTCATAGGTTCTATTCCTAGTAGCTCCATCACCATTACCGCCACCTGGACCANAACAATGACAAAACAGAAAAGAAGTGATGAGACTAGACATCCTTGTCTTAAACTTAGTAGGAAAATACCTAGTTTCCTCATCAGTGGACACACACACACACACACACTTTATAAGAATAAGAAATAACAGGGCTAGAGATCCTGCTCAGCCATTAAAGGCTAAGACTCATAACCAAAATGTCAAAGGAAATAATTCCAGTGTAATGATGTGTCTGAAGCTGTGATAAAATGCATTTAAAGAAGTAAGAATTGTACTAGTGATTCTTAACTTTTATAAATTAACTGACATCCAAGTCAGTATAATCACTTTGTGCATGTGTGTGATATATGCATGCATATACATGCCAGTACATGTGTAGAGGCCAGAGGAGGATTCTGGGTATTCTGCTCTGTCATTCTCCACCTTGTTCCTTTGAGACACAATCTCTCATTGAATCTGAGGCTAGACTGGGTAGCCAGGGGCTAGGTGACTGGCCAGGAAGTCCTAACAGTCCTCCTGTGTTGGCCCCCAGCAGTGCTGAATTGCCTGGGTGACAGCCCTGTCAAGCTTTTTTGCATGGGTGCTGGGAATCTGGGCCTCATGCCTGTGCAACAAGCACTTTCTCTCCCACCCCACTTTACTTTTTTAAATGTAAAAGTATTAATTGCAGCAATGTAACTGTAGCTCAGTGTCAGAGTGCTTGTGTGGCCAGCGTGAAGCCCTGTGTCCAGTCTCTAACCACACACAGATTAGAATTGTGAATGTTTTCCGTCTTTCATATGCCTTCATCTTTCCTGCGAGTCTAACCTTCCCTTTTAGTTTTCAAAGCTCCTTCCTCCTCCCTTTCTTGGTGCTGGGGATCAGATCAAGGGATGCACTCAGGAAAGACAAGTGCTACACCACTGAGCCAACCCCAGAACTCTAAAGACAGCTAATGTTAGAACTCGAGAGGGAAANCACTGTGTCAAGAGTAAAGGCAAGACTTTTTAATGATTAAGATGGAGAGAAATGATGTGTTTAGAGAAAATAGCCTTTAGCCCAGGCATAGTTAGAGGTTCATAACAGAGCTTGGTTCTTTTGGAAAGCACTGCATTGTTAACTGTGTTCTACTGAGAAAGGCACTGTCTCACAGAACATCAAAACAAGATTTTCTTGTGATAAAATTCACTCTTTGGAATAATTTGTCATGTTAACTGTGTTAAGCATGTAGAGTTACCCCAACAGTGCAGCTTTCATATAGAAGTTCAAGCCGTTCTATTGTGGATTTAACTGCTAAGGAATTAAGGTGGCCAGAAAGGCAACGCTGCTTTAGTTGCAAGTCCAAATTCACGCAGATAAGACATGGTTGGGAATTTGAAATTCTTCAAGAAGAAAGTGAATGATCTGTAACATAAAAAGTAATACTTTTACAGAGGCCAATAAAATGTCTGTAGATGAGCATAGAATATTTTTGACTCTAAAAGTGCCTCAGATACCCCCCCCAGACACTTAGGGCTATATACAGGATTTAAGATAATACTACTTTAAAAATAGTGTCCATTCTCAGTCCATTAATGGGTTGGACTTGCTCCCATAACTTGTTTCTCATGTCCCATAGTTTCCTTTGCTTATTTTTATTTTGATGGCTCTTTTTTTTTTTTTTTGAAACAGGGTCTTGCTGTGTAGCCCAGGCTAGCTGGGAGTTTACTATGTAGCTTAGGATAGCCTCCATCTTACATTGCTCTTACTGCCTCTGTCTCCTGAGCATTGGGATTGCAGTGTGTGCCTACATGCCTAGCTTACATGGGTGGGAGATGTCTCTGTAATGTCTTTTTCATCAAGCATTTTTTGTGAATTAACTTCATTCATCATAGCAGTTAAGTGTGGTTTGTTGTGCAGGAATGGGGACTAACTGTATTTCTTGAATGTATAATTAGATTCTATTTGATGAATCCGAGTAAGGAAAGTAGTAATAATGACTTTCAGCACCGCCTCCAAACTTCTGTTCCTCTGGGGATAAGGCCCACCCACCTTACCTGTTTTATCCCAGTTTCCCTTTCCATTGGACAAGGAAGGGAAGATGAATGTGGTAAATAAGTTATAAGAAANGTGCTGCAGTCAGTGTAGATTATTACTTCCCTGTTAAGACTATGAATATATGCTTTATGATATAATTGATATTTTATAGGTTGTTTTACTTTAAATGGCAATATCATAAGGTTTAACTTACTAAACTGTGGTTNTAATTACTGCCCTACATGAAAATGTTATCTCACCATGAAAATAATTGTTAGTTATTGATACAGCATAAGTTCATAGCACATAGCTCATGGACTGTCACCATGCAAGCCAAATGAGCACATTTATGAGCACAGCTACTTTACTCACAAGGGTACTGGATGTGGTGCACACACCAGCATTCAGGAGGCTGAACCAGGAGGAACATGAACTTGATGCTAACCCTGTCTCAGACAACAACAACAACAACAACAACAACAACAAAACAACAACAACAACAATAATAGTAAGCAGGAAATACTGTTACTGTTTCTGTGCTTCATTATACACTCTACAATTAATTGAACAACTGAATTGCAGGCCCCAGGTAACCCCAGAATTGTATGAACTCTGGCTCGAGGATGACACATTTGAACAAAACTCAGTCTGGAGGTTGCTAATAACTCTAAATCTTGCACTGAAATAAAAACCAAGGAATTGTGTCATTTACTCAAAGTAAGCAAATAAACTACTACAGTTTTTCTTTTAGGTAGGTAAGGGCTTATCAAGGACATGCTGGCTTCCAATTAGTGATAACTGAAGCATACTATAAAAAAATCAAAATTTATAGTATGTCCTAGTAAATCTGTTTACCATTCTACTGGCTATTGGGCACACTATAAAGGAGTCACAAATGTAGGTACCTTTNCATGATAAAGTAAAAAGGATCAGATTTGCCTTTTTTCTTGAAACGACTAAAAACTAGACAAAACGCCTGAGCTTGAAAAATTAGACATCAGACAAAAGAGGGAAAACAAAACCAGCCTATGATTGGTTGAGTTTCCTGAAGGAGGTTACCATGCACATAAAACCCATGTCTGTCTGGCACACTCTGATTTGAGATTAATCTGGCACTCTAGGATACTAACGAAGATGATAATTTGCAGGTCAGAGACCTAGGATGGAAGAACTGCATAGAAAACGCACTTCAGAAATCTTGAAATGGTTACCCTTGATTAGTTAGCCAGAGTAGTGATAAATGAGCTCATTTGCATTTATCTAGAAAGGAGACACCTAGAATGATCTTATCAAATAGTATCTAAGCTCAGGCTGGGCCAGAAAAAGCAACTGCCCAGAGAAGAGAGCTTCATCATTCAGAGGGCAGTAGGCTACTGGGAGTTTAGTGGGGCTTNCCTCAGAGGTCAGAGAAATTAACTCGAGACTGAAAACAAATCTGGACCTATATAAGCAATGTCCCAAAAGGTCAAATTATTTCCTAGTCACTTAACTACATTTCAGAACAAAGCTAAATAATTATGAAACCATATAATAACCAGCAACAAATCAAGTTAAAATTTACAATACTTGACTGTTGTATAGCAATGTCTTCCAAATTAAAACTTCCATCCTGGAGAGGCTCACTAAGACTTAGGAAGTAAGCAAAACTTAGAAGATTCAGACTTTGAAGAGCTCCTCATAAGTCTCAGGAGGTTCCTGAAACTGACAAGATTCACAAGGTTATGTAAGCAATAACAGTTACTGGTGAGAGGGGACTCTCGGACTAGACTATGGTATGAGGGCCAGGGAGCTGCAGGGATGCAACAGTGGTAAATTACCACTTATGCTGGGGTGGTGCTTTGGTGATGCAGCTGCTCTTGAGTCATCCATGCTCCTCTGACTAACTCCCCACTCTTCCTTACTACTGTAAATAAACTCACTAATTCACCAGGCTAGATTTGTGTGGTAGCATTTCCCTGCCTGACATGAATGTCAGGAGTAAATAGACATTTATTCACATTTCTCCAGGAAAAATCACCAACACTGTCAATGAAAANTGCTAAGACTATAAAGAAGCAGGAAATTACAAACCACACTTAGAAGAAGAATCAGTTGCTCGACAGTGTCCAGAGATAACACAGGTGATGAATTAATAGTCATTGAAGCATTTATGGCTGTTATAATAAGAACATGGCTGTTATATAATTAAACATCTTCAGTGGAAAATTTTTCTGGGTTAAAACTAACAGTGTTATTGGGGCTGGGAAGATGGGTCATTTAGTAAGCACACTTGCTATTTTTCCAGAGGATCAGCTCACAGGAGTGTAGTCTGGCCTCCACATGCATTTGATAGCATGTGGGTACACACAGTAAATGAATAAATAAAAGAACCTAACAAAATACATCACTGACTTTACTTAGTGTTAAAAACGGTATTATTTTATATATTTTCTGAGATTTAGTCTTCAGATTGTCCTGGAGGACTTGGTCATCATGGTAATATGGTTTTAGAGTTTTTAGACTTCTGGACTGCTTGACATAGTGTCTGTTTTTGAGCCTTCTAGACAGTGGTATTTTGCAGTAGTAGCTGCAGAGTAAGACAGTAATTGGTACCGAGAAATGGGGTATTGCTGTAGCAGATACCTAGAAATACAGAAGGGACTGTCGAATGGTACAAAGTAGAGACTGGAAAAGCTGAAGTGTTGCTCTGGGTAATTCTAGTGAGGGGCTCACAACAGAGAAGAGAGAGAGAAAGTGTCCATCTTCTTAGAGCACTGTAGGCAGAATTTTCATAGAAATGTGGTCAGTAAAGGTCATTCTGGTGAGGTCTTGGGTGAAAATGAGAAACATGTTATTGGGCAATGCAGAAAAGGTGATCCTTGTTGTAAAAGGGCAACATACTTGGCTGAATTGTATTTATGCTTTGATATTTTTATAAAAATNTTTTTCACAAATACAGTTGGGTATTTCCTTAGGAGAATTTTAATTTTAAGTTTTTGAGGCCCATTCTGTGGCTGAGGATGGTGTGGAACTCACTGTGTATATAACCCAGGGTAGCCTGAAGCTCATGGTGATTTTCCTGTGTTAGCCTCCCAGATAACGAGATTGTGTCATTTATTATGCACAACCCATTTGGGATTTAAAGGACTGCCACATGGCAGAGCCTCATTGTCAGGGCCCTAACAGCTGCATAGGTCAGGCTTCCCTAGTTAGAAGGGATGGGCCATCTTGTCAGCCTGTGTGGGTGGGTCATCCTAGTAGGTCAGGAAAGCAGAGCATTAAACCAAAGGTAATTATGCTCAAGCCTTTAGAGCTAATGGTATGTGTACTGCTTGGTTTTAGACTGCTTTTGTAAGCACACAGTTTAAATGGGTTCACAAGTTCAAAGGAAAAGAATTGCCTTGGGATAAATCATGAGTTTTTTCCAATGTTTGATGTAGTTGATGTTGATGAAATTTTCAATTTTAGAATTAATACTAGAACAGATTAAGACTTTTGAGACCATTGGGACAGAATGAAAAGACATGAATTTAGGGAAGAGGTAATGGCTGTGTGTATCTCTAAAANTTTTATTTGAATGCCTTAACCCTCGGTGTGATGCTGTCAGGAGGCAGGGCTTTGGGAAGATGATGAGACTTGAGATGAGGTCATAAAGGTGGAGCTCCCCCGATGAAATTAATGTTCTTAATAGAGGAGGCATGAGAGCTTCGTCTCCCCTATAGAGGAAACACAGAGAAGATAGCTGTCTGAAAGAGGAAGCAGGTCCTTGAAGAGCCAGCTAGCTAGCACGTTACCTGACTTTCTAGCCTCCAAAACTGTGCGCAGTCTCTTTAAGCTACCCAGTGTGTTGTGTTTTGTTATTGTAGCCTCACTATGACAGTTTTGAAATTTTTAAGTGGCTCTAAACGTTGTCTTTTTTTCTGTATGTTGAGTCCTCTGGTGTGTGAACATTAATGTTTGATGTGTACTGCCATGTGTGTTTTGTGCTTTTGTCATATATGTACAGCATGTACAAGAAACCCAGTGTCGTGAAACTTCCTTGCTTATTTTTGTTCAGGAATTTTATACCTTTGATTCTTTTATTTAAATCTTTAACATACTATGAATTAAGGTTTGTGTGTGTTATGAGTCCAAATTCATTTTGTGTGTGTGGATATCTTAGTTGAAGTTGGACATCATTTGTTGAAGAGATTGTCTTCTCCCTTCTTGTGGTCTTAGCACTCATGGAACATTGTTTAATCATATATTAGAATATTTCTCTCTATAGTTCATTGATCTATTTGTCTTTCTTTATACCAGTACCATGTGTTGTTATTACATGGCTTTTTAATATGTTTAGAGAACAGTGGATATGTACTGCATCTCTGTTCTCTTTCAAAATTGTTTTGGCTGTTTACAGTCCTTTGAAGTACCATATGAATTTTAAGAT
>LZPO01008388.1:37846-48265 GCA_001675575.1 Neotoma lepida | reverse complement strand
TTTTTTTTTGTACTTTTGACATTTAACCATGTTGTGTTTGGGATTTTCTAAATGTATCTCTATCTCTATTTCATACTATTTCTGATATACTTCATTGATTAGATTTTCTATGTATTTAATTTTTATCTTAGTTCTTCTACCATATGGATTCTGAATTTTAATCTTCTGATCATTCCCAAGACTTCTTAAAATTTATACTTATAATCACCTCTTTTGTTTATTGATGTCTCCATGAAATATTTCCTTNACATTGTCTTCCATCCCTGTTATCCTTTTTTCTGCTTGTTCTGATTCACTGAGGTTTTCTCTAACTTTGCTCCATTTTCCATAGCATCAACCTCCTTGCTGACATTCCCATGCATGTTGGTGACTTTCTAACCTATATTGCTGACTTTCTTCTCCAGATCCTGAATGGATTTTCACATTTCAATCCTCTGCTTCAAAGTCACCGATTATTTCAACAAGTAATCTTTGGAATTTCTCATCTAGAATTTTGCCCATTTCCATGTCTTTGAATTGGTTTTGCTACTTTGGTAGACTTATATTATCTTGGTTTTTGTGTGTGTTTTTTTTTCTTTCTTCTATGCTGTGATTTTCTCAACTAATGGGTTTTACTTAGGAATCTCGTTTGGGGTCTTCAACTAAGGGCTAAATTTCCTGTAGGGAAGAATTAGCCCCCATCCCAACAACAGAACCTAGTAGACACCGAAATGCATTGTCATGGATTAGGGCCAGCCACATACCACCAGTGACAACAGAAAAGTGGCCAAACAATGTTCAATACAAGCTGTGGAATTCAACAGCATTCAGGGTAAAAGTGAGGTGATCATTGAAATTAAAATGTTAAGAAGTCCCACAAACAGACTACACAACTGTCAACATATATATAGAAGGCCTAGGTTGGTCCCATGCATGCTCCCTAGCTGTCAGTCCAGAGTCTGTGAGCTCCTATGAGCCCAGGTTAGTTGTTTCTATGGGTTCCCTTGTGATGACCTTGACCCCCCCCACACACCCTCAGCTCATACAATCCTTCCTCCCTCTCTTCAACAGGATTCCTTGAGCTTGGTCCCATGCTTGTCTGTGGATCTCTGAATCTGTTTCCATCAGTTACTAGATGAAGGCTCTCTGATGACAATTGGGGTAGTTATCAATCTGATCACAGGAGATGGCTGGTTCGGGCTACCTATACACATGTGGGACTCCTAGTGGTGGGAGCAGGACCTGTCCCTAATGCTTTGGCTGGCTTCCAGGAACCTATTCCTCATACTGGATTGCCTTGCCCAGCCTTAATACAAGGGGAGGAGCTTAGTCCTACCTCAATTAGATAGATAGCCATGCTTTGTTGACACTCATGGAAAGCCTGCCCTTTTCTGAACAGAAACAGAGGAAGAGTGGATTGGGGTGGGGAGGCAAAAGAGATGTGGGGGGAGGGAATGGGAGGAGAGGAAGGAGGGGATGTAAAATAAATGAATAAATTTAATTAATAAAAAAAGTTGAGAAGTCAAAGACAAGGGGAACAGAAAGAAGAATCTGGGTTAAATGAGAAGGGAAAGCAATAGAAGATAGGAATNGGTGTTAGGAAGTGGGAAAAGCANTGATAAAAATAGTCATCATAAATAAAGTTCCATAAAAGGAGAAACAAAGACTTAGAAACTTCTTTAAAAAAATAATTGCAAGAATCTACAAAACAANAATGGACAAAAGAACACCACAATTACNGAAGACCCAATAGGTTGGAGCATCCCTTCCTGGTAAGTCAGGAATCACTTCAGACTACCTTTACTTTTGTTGCTTATGAGCCAGGCAGGTACTCACTTCCTCCAGAAACTCCCCAGTTTGTACACTTTGGGGTAAATGTGGTTTAAGCCTCATTGAGTATGTTGGGGTATGGAGGAGGCAGGTAGATCCCTGAAATCTGTTGCAGTGGTTCTCAACCTTTCTAATGCTGTGATCCTTTAATACAGTTCTTCATGTTGTGGTTATCCCCAACTATAAAATTATTTCTGTTNCTACTTCATAACTGTAATTTTGCTACTCTTATGAATTATGATGTAATTATNTGTTTTCTGATGCTCTTNGGCAACAGCTGTGAATGGGTTGTTCAATCATCAAAGGATTTGTGACACTATGTTACTGAATGATTGGACTCAGTGCTTTCTCATCCTGCTTAGCCTTAAGTGTTCTTCTGGAAGTAGGAGACTTTGGGGAGTGTCCATTCAACTTGAGCTTCATATAGTGCTCAGCCCTAGGGATAGAAAACTGCATGGCAGGGATGAAGTTGTGGAGTTGAAGCAACCCACCTACTCCTGGTTTGCAGCTCTCGGTCTCTGAAGCTACTCTACTCCCCATCAATTAGTGCAGGGCCATTAAAGTCCAAGCTCTCCTTGAGCCTCCTTGTAGCTGAGCTTTTTAGCATGTCTGCATCCAACCCAGTCCGAGTCCACAACTAGCTTGTCTCTTACCCAAGTGGGTTCAATCTTAGGCTTGTGATTATTTCTTCTTCTCAGACTTCCAGGTAACTCAGACTTACCCAATGGCTACCTGTGAAGATAACTTCTGGCCACAGCCTGCTTAGACTTGGGGAATGACGGAATGGATGTCCTTGCCATTTCCCGTCACACAGGAGAGATAACTGTCTCGTCAACTCCCTGAATGAATGTGATGAGGCTTGTGAGAACTGTGGGCTTGTACGAGTTGCAAAGCCATGCTGTTTTTACTGTGACTGCCAGGCTTACCTTGTGGATGAGGCTTCTACTCCCCTAGATGCCCACTCCATCAGCCACGTTGTTGAAAATGTGCTGCTTCTCTTTCATCTATGTTGCCTTCTGTTTCTCTATAGTTTTCTCCTGATCTATTACCCCTCTANGATTTCTAATGCTCTACACTCTTTATCTCCTTGGAATAGTGTCATTTATTTTGACTCTTCATATTCACAGAGCTACACACAAAGAGCTTGTGATCTATCATCTTACCCCACAATTTATATCTTTTGAAGTCAGGTATTGCTCTTTTTACTGAGAATCACATTGCTCATTTGGTGATTTTTATGGCTTTATGATAACATTAGCAATGGTTTCTTTTATTCTATCTCTCTGAAGAATGCCATTGGTATTTTGACAGGGATTTCTTTGGATCTGTAGATCACTTTAGGTAGTATGAACAATTTAGAAGTATTTATTCTTTACACCTCATGAACATGCAATGTCTTTTGTGTGTTTTCTAATTTCTCACTTTTTTTATAGTTTCACTGTAGAGTTCTTCTATCTCTCTTGGTTAAGTTGATTTCAAGTTTGTANTTTTTTTGGTAACTAGTTTCTGNAAACAGGTTTACTGTCTTGATTTCTTTTTTAGGTAGCTTATTTTGGGTGCTGATATTTGTATGTTAATTTTGTATCCTACAACTTTACCACTTTACCATTTGTAACTGGTTTCAGTGGACTCTTTAGGCTTTTCTGTATATGAGATCATGACATTTACATCAAAAACTGACTTCTTTTCCAATACTCTTTGTTGATCTTGCTAATTGCTCTAAATTATTATGTTGAATAAGAGTAATGAATGCAGTTTTCAGAACATGAAGAAACATTTGCTGATGGGGATGCCTTTCTGTATGCTGTGAATGTGTGTTGCTCTGATTGGTTGATAAATAAAGCTGTTAGCCAATGGTGAGGCAGAATAAGGTTAGGCAGGACATTCTAACTAGAGAGAGAGGAAGTTGAAAGCAGAGCTGGGCANACACTGCTAGCCACCACCAGNAGAAGCAAGATGTAAAGGTACCGGTAAGCCACAAGCCACNCGNCAAGTATAGATTTATAGAAATGGGTTAATTTAAGATATAAGAGCTAGCTAATGGGAAGCCTGAGCCATTTGGCTATAAGTTTGTAAATGATATAAGCCTCTGTGTGTTTATTTGGGTCTGAGCAGCCGTGGGAACCCAGGCAGGACACAGAAAAACTTTTTCTTACAATTTTGCACTTCCACATTTTTGTAGTACGGGAATCAAGACATAGAATCAATTGTCAATCAGAAGAGCAACAAATGGTAATATGTGGGAGAGCAGGTGAAGTNCTGAATGAACGAGTGTTATTGACACATCCATTGCATCTTTCAAGTACAGATGTTAAGATGCTGCCAATGATGAACCCTTAGCTAAAACCAGGTGTGCAGAAACTGCCAGCTGTGCACANCTTCGTCCTCCCAATGAGGACAGCCTGAGACCTCTCACCTACAGAGACCTCAACAGAGATCAGCNNCCTTACCCCTNCTCCTCCAGCTGAGTANAACAAACTGTCTCCTCCTCTCTCAGAGGTGTATAATCAGTGAGGCAAGTTTCCAGGCTGTGGAGGGNCTCCATCAGAGCACATGGCCCACCTGATCCCAGCTCTTCTGTGCATGTGTCTGTCCTCTTTTCATNCCTTCATTGCCCCAGTCTGCATCATCCCAAAGCCANGCAGATTATGGCAATGATAGTGTACATAAAGGTTTCATTATGTCTCTTAGGCTGCCCTTGAANTTGTGATCCTTCTATCTGTGCCTTCTAAGTCCTGGGGTTATAGGTGTTAATCACACTGCCCAACCATAGTGACATATACTTCAGCCCTAAGAAAGGATAAAACACTTGTAACAGCACAGGTGAGGCTGGAGGATGTTATGGCAAATGAGACAAGTCAGGCACAGAATGACAGACATCTCCTGCTCTTACATGTGGAAACTTAGAAAGTAGATCTCACAGAACCAAATATGAGAATAATTGCTCCCAGAGTCTGGGAAGGGTAGGAGTAGAGAAAAGATGGTTTGTAGCTACAGGGATGCAATTTACAAAAAAAATAATTTACAACACTTTATATAGTGAGATAGTGCAGCAGTAGCTGATGGCAATTATATTTTTCAAAATAATTAGTTCAACAGATTTGGAATGTTCCCAAGAAAAAGAAATCATACCTATTTGATGTGAAGAATGTGTGACTAATCCAAATCTTTTCACATTATATACATGTATAGAAATATCATACTGTATCCAGAAAATATGTACAATTTTAATATATCAGAAAATCATTGGGGTGTGGCCTAACTTGACCCATGTAAAACTAGCTTACTTCTCAACTTAAGAGCTGAGTAAAATTCTCAGGATTCTGAGTGTTTTATTTGGTCTGTAGCTGAGTGCCGCTGAAACTTCAGTAAGTCTGCATTGATATGCTATGAAGGTACTCCATCTCAAATATCGATATAAATATATTAGTAGTCTCTCAAGGGTCAATTCCTATTCTAAACTAATTGCACTGGAGAAAGAGAGACAGAGAGAAACAGGGAGAGGAGAATTTTTTAATGCTTATATCAATTCTTAGGCTGAAAGTAACATGCATGGCAGTGTTGTCCCCTCCTTAGCACCCTGCCTTGGGCACTCTCTCATGCAGAGNATANTCTATGAAACCTAGATTCTCTTACTATCCTAACTTAGTCTTTAGTGGACATAGAATAGCTGATGTGGATCCAAACCTGACAAATTGCTGCTACCATTGAAGGTGAAGTTCTTGGCTAATCTCAGGCTGGTCACCACACCTGCTGAGTCTTTGACGCCCACAGGAGAAATGAGCTCCAGCGTCCACACTGCACCCAGACTTCCTAAACAGAAGTTTGAGAGACACATCTCTTTGCAGAGAATGCTTTGTTAGCTTGGGCAGCTTAAATCAGGGTGCCGCCTGTTGCTGATGACCTGGGCTGAGCACAGCTTTACTTCTGCATTGGGGTTAAGAGGTCTTGTGCTGGAGTCTCTAGAGATATATGGCTTGTGGAATGAAGAGAAAGGGAGAGCGGTATTGGTATAAAAGAAAGAAAAGACAATAGAGACAGAGGGAAAAGAAGAGATGGAGGAAAGGAAGGAGGGAGAGAGGAAGGGAGAGAAGGAGAGAGAGAGAGAGAGAGAGAGAGAGAGAGAGAGAGAGAGAGAGAGATTTTAAAAGTAATCAATCAATCGGTAAGAAGCAATGAAGGATTAGATCAGTCTAAGGAAGGAAAGTCTACTGTTCAAAGGCCAAAATAGCCTAGCAGTCTGGAGTTCTCACTGTCTAAGGCTCAAAGACCAGAGAACTAATTAACACTGGAATGTTCATCTTTCCATCATTCTTCACAGTAACTAAGTCTCAGTGTCATTACTGGTACAATAAAAATTATAATATCTCCCTCTTATGGACATTGTATGTATCAAGGTACATGATATATGTGAGCTGTGGAATATTCTACAAGTATGCGTGAACACTGTGTGATCTAAAAATATATCTTCAGAAATATTCTAGTTTAGTGGTGGAGATACGGTTCAGATGCTAAAGGCCAGGCTCACAACCAAAATGTCAAAACTACTCAAGTCTGTGACTGGGAAAAATGGTTTAGCCAGCCAGGGCTAGATGTTAGATATCCAGCACTCACCCAGGTCCCAGGTGAGCAAGGTGGCCTTTTGTAATCCCAACACTTGGGGGAGGCAGCAACAAGGGATCCCTAGAGAAAGCTGGCTAGCTTGAACTGCAGTCAGTGAGCTCTAGATTCAACAGAGAGATCCCAACTTGATATATAGAGGTGGAGAGTGATGGAAGGCAACTGATATCAACATCTGGCCTCTACATGTACACACACACACACACACACACACACACACATACAGACCCATATATACACCCACATATACACATTCAAATAGGTATGTACACATACATGCATAACCATGCAAAAACAAATAATATATTCTAGTTTGTGACTGTGTAGTGATAAATACAGGTAACTAAACTTCAATGCTGACTTCAGTTGTTGNGAGTTGCTATCTTAGCATANTACTGAGAAGCCTATTGGTAAATCTTAGGACCATGGTCCAAGCCTGTGATTACAATGCACAATTCATGAAGCATTCAATAAGGTCTGGTAAATTACTATCAGTGATACCTGTACTGAGCATAGAAGGGGTTTACCAGCAACATGAGTTCAGNGTATTTCCCACTTAGAATCTAGATACTTCATTACATGGGTAATGTGAAAATTCTAACCCTTCTGGAACTGACATTTTCATNTATAGTAAGCGTTCCTCTGCTATTGTGGCAAGCACATAATATAGGAATTGTGTTTTTTAATAAATCAAAAATATTAAGGATCACTACAATTTGCAAATGTATTCCTATGGGGATCTTGAAATTAGTATTTCTTACATCTCCATTCTCCCTTTTTAAAAACTGGTGTGTATTTATTGTACATACTATTGAGTTTCACAAAGACATTTTCACATAAGTGTATAATGTACCTTGGGCATCTTCCCCACATGTCTGTTTCTCNCCCCTTCCTTCCCGCTAAGTTCCTGGTAATCTCCTTCATTCTCCATACAGTTTTGTTTCCACTTCCATGTCATATATGATTATATATAAGTTGGGATCCAAATATGAAAAAAACTTAAATATTTGTTTTCCAGAGACTGGTATAGCCCAGGTAATCTGATAATCTCCAATTACACCCATTTTCCTTCGGGATACAAATTTGTTCTTCTCTAGAGTTCAATAAAATCCCGTTGTTCATGTATGCCACATTTTCTTTGTTGAACACTATTTATAGATTGGAGCCATAACTCAGCTATTGTGGATAATGCCACACTAAGCATTAACACACAAGTATCTGTGACATCTAGAATCCATTAGGTAAATGCCCAGGAATCATAGAGCTAAATCATACACAGATTTATTTTAGTTTAAAAGAAAAATGAACAACAACAACAACAACAATAAACAGGTAGAACCTTTGTGCTGATTTCTGCAGTGGCTAGACTAATCTCCATTTCATTGAGAAGTGTATAAGGGTTCCCATTTCTTCTCATCCTCATCAATATTTTTTGTTATTTGTTTTGTTAAGATTTATTGTGTGTGTTTGTGTATGTGTGTGTGTGTTAGGTTTGCAAGCATGTACTATCATACCCAACTTACTAAAATTAGCATTTTGACATGAATCATGTATAATAATGTCTACAGACCCACCTAAGACTGAACTTTACTATATCTTCCTTTTAGTGTAACATTTGGATGATACCCACCATAACTGAATCATAGTTCAAGCATATATTTGATGGCAATTTGACACAGATTACACTGTGGGTGACAAGAGACCCAGGAGAACACTCCATCATTAGGTGACCATGGATATCCCTTTACTACATCTGATGAAGACAAAACAATTTCCTACTTTAAATATTATTTTTGTGCATTTACAGTTTTAGGGCTGCTTAAGTCAATTCTTCAGCACCAGCATCAAGATTTTTGATAATTCTTCCATTATCACAAGTATTTATGTTCCATCTCTTTCCAGGCTTACCACAAAGTGAGCCAGAGCTCATGGCTTTCCATAGAATCTGTCCCCCAGTCACATGGCCCTAACTATTACATAATTGTTAGAAATAAACACAGTGTGATCACTGGCAGATTCTGATGGACATAATTTGAAATCCATAAGATTAGTTATGTAATGCAAATAAAAGACAAGGATACAATCTTTAAAAATTAAATGAGTTCCACATCCCAGTTATAGTCATTTTGGAAGGGTCACTCAAACTCATTCTCTCCCAAGAAAGTCACCCTTAGAACTCTTTTCATCAAACACACATTATTTCATCTTTAATTTCCTATCTTAGTTGCATATATTTCCTGAATTCTTATTTCCCATGTAGTTATCTCATTGAAAAAAAATTCTGTCATATGACACAACACAATAATTAACATTCAGTAGGATTTGTTGAGTGAGAAGGCAAATCAACATCTATCAACGAAAAAAATGTTGAAGACATCTACATTACACAGAACCTTGAGAATATAATAATGAACCAGACATCAGAGGTTCATGCCTTCAGCAAATTCACAGTGACAGGAGGAAGGGAGCCCACGAACTCGACATACAATGCTCTAATATGGTATATACCATGAAATGACCACACAACTACGGAAAAGAAAAACAGTCCCATAGAAAGCCGGGTCAAAGTCTCTTAGCATTTAGTATTAAAACTCAGTCTACTCAAAAGAATAACAAATCCAAACTGTTGTGTGTGTCAGGAAGGCACCAGAGGACTGGGGACTATAATGACCTATAGAATCTATGCTCTGCCTCCAGGAAGAGGAACAAGTTACCATTAGCCAATTACATCAGACAGGTCTGAACCTTAACCCAATGCAGCAGGAACAGCATTTCCCTGGGAAGCAAACTATTTTGGAAAGTTTATGTAAAATATCCTGCTTTTTAAATGTTGACAATCAATTTTCTATTTGNTAGTACAGATATGACACACCCTAAGAGTTACAAGTTTTCTGCCCCTCACTGAGGGCTTCCATTGAAGGGGTATTGTAGTGATACATTGTGTACCTTAATAAACTTGTCTGAGGATCAGAGGACAGAGCCAGCCACTAGATTAGACATAGAGGTCAGGCAGTGGTGGCACACACTCTTAATCCTATCAGTCAGGAGGCAGAGTTTCCTCTGGATCTCTGAGTTCAAGGCCACACTGGAAACAAAGCCAGGCAGTGGTGGCACATGCCTTTAATCCCGGTACTGGGAAACACACACACACCTTTAATCCCAGGAAGTGATGTCTGGGCAGAGTAAGGTATATAAGGCGTGAGGAAACAGGAACTCACTCTCTTTAGACTGAGGATTTTATAGAGATAAGAACTAGTGGCTGACTGTTCTGCTTCTCTGATCTTTCAGCTTTCACCCTGATATTTGGCTCTGGGTTTTTATTATAAGACCATTTAAGATTCGAACAATAGGGTATCCCTTTTAAGGAGGACTCTGATCTCGAGTCCAGCCTACTATCCCTCAATCTTAATCAAAACTGGCTGAGGAAGAGTTGATGCCTAAAGCGCATGGGAAAATGCGTGAACCTTTGAGAAAAGTCAGAGGTACAGAGCTCCTGGGAAGAGAGGTGAGTGGGGTGAAGAGCTTGATGCGAACTCTTTCGAGNTTAGCATAATGNGCAATGCTATCCTTTAGAAAACATTAACCGAGGTCAGATTAACAAGTCAACGCTGAAACCGTATCCAAACAAGTCTACCTAATAGTGGGAGAAAGCAGAGAAGGGGCCAGAGGAAAGAGTCCAGAGGCCTCTCCAAAGCTCCCGGCTACCCACATTGGCAGGCTTCGGGCTCGTTTGATAAGGTGAAGGCAAATGCAAAATTAGAACAGGCAACGAGTTCTGAGAGGCCGGGTGCAAGGCCTAGGCCTGAGGCAGGCTGAGCGCTGAGGCACTTGGGGAAAGAGAGTTTGGCAGCCTGACTTCCTGAGGCTGTATCCAAGGCTAATTAGTTTGCAGTGTTCTGTGTGTGCCTGAATGGAAATGATCCCCGGACTGAGAGGCGCGGGTGGAGGGAGGGGGGAGGAAATCAAAACCACATGCAGAAAGAAAGCAGG
>LZPO01008387.1:49341-65884 GCA_001675575.1 Neotoma lepida | reverse complement strand
TGATCTCTCATGCTGACAGAGCCTATTTGCAAGAGACATTACAATTTCTGGTTCAACAATTGACTTTATATGGACTTCAACTGGTTCCTGAGAAAATCCAAATTCAGCCTCCTTTCTCATATTTGGGATGTGCTATTCACACAGATTTTTTTCCCCCAACCTTTTCAACTGAGAATGAACCATTTAAAATCTGTAAATGACTTTCAAAAGCTACTTGGGGATATCTCCTGGGTACATACCTATTTGGATATATCCATGGTTGTACTCAAACCCATACTGACATTCTCCATGAGGAGCCTAATCCAAGATCACCACAAAAATTAACTCCTGAGGCTAAAGCCTCCTTGGATCTGTTGGACAAGGGACTAAATTCTAAAAGACTCCTTCATGTACATTACAACAAATGGAGTCTGGTTATTTTGCATACTGAACACACCCCCCACTGCCTGCTTGTGGCAGGGAAAACTTCTAGAATGGCTACATTTGCCTTTGACTCATAAAAGGATTATGATATCTTATACTTCTCTAGTTGCATTCCTGTTGAGTAAGAGANGGAAGTAGAGTAAGGAATTATTTGGGCAAGATGTTCATGTGATAATCCTTCCTTATACAGCTGAACAGCATAATTATCTTGTCTTATGAGTCTGTAGATTGGCAAGTAGCTCAGATAGGATATACTGGTACTTTTTCATACGAACTACCTAATCATTATCTGTTAAAATTCATATGCTTACATCCTGTAATTTTTCCCTATAGAACTAAATCAGATCCATTCCCCCCTCCAACAACATTGGTATTTACTGATGGTTATGCTTCAGGCCAAGTTGCACTGATTATTGATGGTTTTAAAGAGTCCTTTCCTACACAGGAAACCTCTGCTCAGAGAGTAGAATTAATAGCAGTAATTACTGCCTTTCAGAGACTTAAAGACAGAACTTTTAACTTGTATACTGATTCACAATTTTAAACTTGCTTTTAAAATTTCAGGAGTTAATTCAATCTAGGTTTCATTTTTTTCTTTATTGGTCATGTTCATATGCACACAANGCTTCCAGGTCCCATTCATGAAGGGAATCATATGGCTGATTCTCTGTTAAGAGTCATAGCCCACTCCATGGAAACAGCTCAGAAGAGCCATGCTTTGCACCATCAAAATGCTACGTCACTTCACTTTCAATTTCATAATCCTTGAGAAGCTGCCAGATCCATTGTGCATAACAGTAATGTCTGTCCAACAACTACAAATTCTATCCCTACGGGAGTTAACCCATAAGGCCTACCATCCTCATGATTTATGGCCAGTGGATGTAACTCATGTTCCCTTCCTTGGAAATTTGGCATTGTTCATATATGCGTGGACATCTGTTCTCATGTCATTGGTGCTACAGCCCGATATGGAGAGGCCTTTAAAGATGCACTACAATATTTGTCTCACTGTTTTTCAGTATTTAGGAATGCCTAGAGCTCTAATCCACAGGCATTCCTTATAACCCCCAAGGTCAAGCTGTGGTGGAAAAAGCTCATCATACTTNAAAAAACCAAATATCCAAGCCGGGCGGTGGTGGCGCACGCCTTTAATCCCAGCACTCGTGAGGCAGAGGCAGGCGGATCTCTGTGAGTTCAAGGCCAGCCTGGGCTACCGAGTGAGTTCCAGGAAAGGTGCAAAGCTACACAGAGAAACCCTGTCTCGAAAAACCAAAAAACAAAAAAAACCAAATATCCAAATTACAAAGTGGAGATCTTGAATACTCATCTGCCCATTATAGCTTAAATCATGTTCTGTTTTAGTCATATGAACATACATGAGGATAATATGAATTCTTTCCTCAGACACTTCTACACAAAAGGTACACCTAAGCTTCTAGGACCTTCTCACTGGTAATTGGAAAGGTCCTGATGTTTTAATAACATCAGGAAGAGGATATGCTTGCGTGTTTCCACAGGACACTGACTGGTCTTTATGGATCCTGGATCACTTGATCACAGCATGTGGTCAGGCTGCTGCAGGACAGAGGCACTCCAAAGCTGCCAGTCTGAATACAGGTTGTTATTTACCTCTAGATTCTTAATAATTGGGCCTTGGCTTTATGAGTAAGTTAATACAAAGAAAAAGTTTCCTCTTTAAAACTTCTTGATTGCATGTTCTATCATTAATATATATTTGTTCCAGCAGAAATTCTAATCATTTAAAGAGTTATAGGTTGTCATCCTCTTGACCATGCATGTGCTGTCTAGCTACAGCCCTGCACTCTGCCCTCTATCCCACACACCAAAGAGTTCTGCTACACTCTATTGGTTGCCTCTCAGCACAGCCTGATTCAAATTGCTGCCTACATAGACAACACATGAAAAAGCTTGCTCTTCCCGGGTTTCCACGCGTTCCATCCTTCTGTATCCCCAACTTCACCCTATATCAACATGAAGCAACCATTAGTGAATTCTACACCGCTAATGTCACCACCCACAGAGACTCAACTATCTTTTAACAGATGTTATATTATTAATTGTATAATTTCTGCCCATAATTCTAAATGTATATGCTATCAGACATTCTCCATATGTACTTCTGACAATTGTTCTGTATGTAAATCTTCCTATGTATACCTTGACACATGTTGATACTGCCCTCTCATAGCTAAATGGTTTAATATTGTCTGGATTACAAATTCGAATTTTGCTCAAATTCATCTGCAGCCTTGGTCTCACAGATGTTTGTAACTAATTCAGGTAACTCTTTATCTAACAGTGCTTCATTAAGATACAGATTAACCAAATTAATACCACTAATCAAACATTATTAGATAGAGTTAATATTTTAAACTAACCATCTCTTCTTGATGACTCAAAATAATAATATTTAGACACACTTGACCATAATATGCCATACTAGCTAATGATATATTTTTTTTGTTATTCTTCTGCTCCCTTTTTGGGACAAAGATATTCTAATTATATACAACTATACCTATTAGATGGTTATACTAATTCTTAGCCTGCCATCTATATAGATTATTGATTATAAATATATTTTATTTAATATAAATACATATTATTTATTCAAATATTGATTAAATATCAATATTAATTAACCGTTACTTATCATTTTTCCAGTCATCTCCAAACTTAATATTTATCCACATTATTCGCTGCCCTAGAGAGAATTAAACATTCTCTTTTTTCGCTAAATGAAAAACCAGACCTGCTCGAGCCACAGAAATATGAAGTAGGAATTCAGCTGACTATACCAAAAGCTAATANCTGGAAGAAGCCAAGGGCCTTTCCAGAGATAAAGCCAAGTCTTAAGGAGTCTTGGTGATTTTGGCTTTTGAACATTAGCTGTTTCCTGCTGTGAATTTCTCGTGTGCTATTGTANCTTTTCCATTCCTAGAACAGTGTGTTTGATCACTCATTGGNCGCTATTTCCCCTATACAATTGAGGTATTTGGATACTTCCCCCAACTGTGACACAGGCAAGACTTCCTTTTGCCAGGCTTTTGTTTCCTCTTATTAGCATTAGACTCAGATATGTGCCTTCTGTATTTCTCTCTGTTAGCATGTATCCAGGGCCAGGGCCATCTCCAGACAAAAGCATTTTATCTGAGATACTTCTCAATTCCAAAAAGAGACTGAAGACAGATAAACATTCCAGACCACCTGCTAGTCTCCTGAAATAAGGTAAATATCCATATGGAGACAACTGCCAAGGTCAGGCAGGTGTTAGGTACAAGGTTTTGTTTCTTGTGCACATTAAGCTTAACCTTCCTTTCTCTCATCGCTTTAATGGTATCTCTAGACTTCCCCTTTAACAATTAACTCAGAACAAAAGGGCCTTCACATACCAGGTGTATCAAGCTATGATGCAAGCTTCCTAGCTACCAAGCAGACTTGCCCTGCCTGACCAAGNAGTGATNGAGCCAGAGAATTGCAGATTGTGTGTGTATTTAAACTGGACTGGGGAACAAAGATGGAAGGAACTTAGATAGAACAATGAGAGGACAGGAGAGGACAGAGAGATGCTAAGTATGAGAATAGAATTGAAACTGTGTCCAATTCTATTGAACCTAGAATAATTTTGACTTAGAAGAATAAAGTGAATGGACTAAAGAGCTTGGTGTACATAGATGTATTTGAGATTCCCTCAGATTAATTAATCTCTTGCTGGTAGCATCTCTTCTGGAACTCTGGGAGAAGACTATAGAGGGGCTGGACCCCAAAAGACTTCAATAGAAATTGTTCTTAGACAACCATAATACAAAGAAAGAAAACCTCTTCAAAGCAAGGGTTTATGTTTGTGCTCTCTAATTTCATTAGCTATGACTGTGCTCTATATCCCACTCAGGCTTCAAGACTAAAGTCCCATGAGAAGAAATTTGGTGTAGTAGGCATTGAAGGTTGAATTTTGAGACTATCTCTAACAATGTCAGTGTCAAGTCATCAAGATTTCTCAATCTCAGTTCCACTTTCATGTGTGGGGGACAGAGGACCTTCCTATTGTAAAGTAGGGCATCCCCTAACCTGCATCTTCTAGATGCTAGTAGCATGTTCATCAGTTGTTACAATTGAAATGTGTCTAGGGTCTGAGGAGGCAAATCAATGGTAAAGGNTATGCTTATCATGTCCTAGTTTGATCCCCATACCCCAGGGAGTTGGGGGAGGCAATCACAGGACAATGCAAACTACTCCATTGTGGGTAGAGGGTAAGAGGAAATGGGTGAGCAGCATGACCTCATTTGGTGATCAGCAGGTTGAAGTTTACAAGCCAANACAATTACACAGTTTCAATCATGACACCAAAGTCACAAAGTATAAATGAAAAAGAAGTCATTTTTAATGTCCTTTAGACCATTTTCTACATTTTGTTTCTACTGCAATTACTTCCCAAATATCACCTACTTGTATTTCTTAGCTCCCTTTTGTCATCTGGTCCCTCAGAGGAATGGACGCCAGCAACACATTGAAATGCTTAGTCCCTTNTGGGTACACATCTAGGAATGTTTTAAACTGAAGAGGTGATATTTCAAAAGAGAATGGAATGAAACTCAAATGATTTTCTGAGACTAACAGCAGCTTTAGACGTTTGATCTAGTTACAAAGAAAAATAATCTTGATCCATTGTGTCTGCCATGTAACCTTCCTGTATGAATGAAAAAAAATAAATAAAAAGGAAAGGAAAAGATTGGCTGATCCTAGGTATGGTGGAGGAGAAAGTCTATTGTAGATAAAAGAGAGAGCATAGTCAGAGGCAGGGGTGTCTGGAAGACTCCAGAGTGAACACCATCAGACTAAGCTAGGCCATGTGGGGAGATGGGGAGGGGAAAGGATAAGGGAGAGAGGGGAACCAGGCACAGCAGTCAGGAGGCCAAAGTTACAAAAGGGCTGGGTAACCAAAATGTCTGGATTATATAAGTTAGAGCCTCTCNGGGAAGGGTAGCCCAGCTAAGGGCAGGGTATTCCAGCCATACCCTGTAACAGGTAGTGGCTGAGGGGTGCTGGAAGAAACTGTCAGTCAGGTCCAATTTTGATATGTTAAATAGATACCACAGCGTTTTCTGTCCTCTGTTTTAAACTTAACACTGCAATGTATCAGAAGCCAATTTGGGGTCAGGAAGAACTATGGTCAAGTTGATTCATTTCAAATAAGATAAGATGTGTTCCAGAGGAAAAGGTAAGTATGCACTGTCTCTTATATTATCAGAAAATTAAAAAAATAAAATAAAAAAGGCTTACTTGTTAGAGTTACTTATTGAATAATTCCTTCCTTATAAAAGTAAATTGCTTTCTTGTTATTTCTCTTCTCACTTTGAAATGCTCATAACATAGGAAAACAAACAGGTCTTGTCTGCTAATGCAGAAAAGGTAGGTCATAGACTTTAAGGGAAATAATCCTCTGTCATTTAATTCCCATAGTATATTATCATATCAGTGTGGTAGCCAATTTTGTTTGAATTTGCAAATCTTAAACACTCCAGCATACTAATAATGGGATCTAGACAAGTCCATGGGCTCCTAGGACTTAAAGCAGCTCCCTCAGAGCATGTACTGCTGTCTTATGCTGAATGGAGGAGNGAAAGCAAAACATTCAAAGTAATATTTGACTGAATCTCTTCTCCCCACAGAATATTTATGTTCATTTTGTGGTTGATGCTCTTCAGAAGCCCCTCATTAGGAAGCACTGTCCTAANCAGAATACAAAGAGTCACTGAGACTGAATTAACTAGTGAATGATGAGAGCTTGTAAAAGATCCAAGAGACAGTAATTACTCAAACTGATCTTGAGAAAGAAGGTAGATTTCTGCCAGCCACAGAGCAAAGGACATGTGCTTCTTAGTGAAGAGAAAAGGTGAAAATGAATGTGCAGAATAATGAAGAGCTGGGATTTGTTTGAAAAAATTAGACATACTTGTCTGGCTTGAGAGTAGAACCCATGATTCCACTTGATTAACATCCAGAAGAGAGTATGTGGCAACACAATAAAATAAATAAAATTTTCATTAAAATTTATTTGAACTCTTATGATAACTACTCTTCCTAATAAATAAACATAATCTATCTAAACATACATTATTACATTCTTGGAAGAACAGAGAACTCAAGAGCTATGAAATCCCGAATACCTCTGGTGTCATAGCTCCNTAAGAAGCATCTTCATTAGCTACAGACCTCACTCACTGAGGATTCCATTAGAGGGAGAATCACTGATTGGTCCACCAGGGTCTGCAGCAAAGGGTTCTCATTGTTTCCTTGCAGGCCTGAAGTAGGCCACCCCCTGCTGCTCCTAGCAATAGAGAATTCTTTCACTTTGATGAGAAGATCTTTGTCACCTGCAGATCACAGGTGCTGGTGAATAAAACAAAGTTTAGCATGTGTCCAGCTATTTTTTCTCTTTGCCTTCCTTCTTAGCTCCTGGGTGAAAAGATAGGCATAGAAAGGGAATAAAGAGAACAAGATACAAATGGTAAAACTTTTGGCAAAGCAAAGTCTTAGCCAAAGAAATACACAATATTAGCCAACAGATTCTGATCGTATAAGTGTGTGTGTGTGTGTGTGTGTGTGTGTGTGTGTGTGTGTGTGTGTGTCTGAGAAAGATAGAGAGAGAGACATAGGGGTACAGAGAAACAGAGACAGAGATAGAGAGAGACTGAGAGACAGAGATATAGAAGAAAGAGATAGAGATTACAAAAAGGGAGGGAGACAGAGAAAGAGACAGAGACAGAGGTAGAAGAGCACAAAGTTCCATTGAAAATTTTCAAGCTGAAGTAGCCTAGTAGGTTGTCTTTTCAGAAATGTTGATTTGTTCTAAAATCTCTCACTTTCAACACTCTTTCCCTGGATCTTGCAGTCTCAACTTTTGCTATGGTATCTCCTGCCACCACATCGTCTTCTAATTATGATTCCTACTTTTTTTCACATGTAATTGCATTTCTGCTTGACTGCTCACCTTAGAGAGGGAGGGAGGCAGGGAATGTTCTCCGTGGCAGCTAGGCTGGTTGTGTGTGTAACAAGTTTGAAAAAGAACTGCAAACCTCCTCTATGATGCACAGGTTCTTATTAAAGGGAGGTCTTGGCTGGACTTGGGTGCTGGGTCCTCTTTCTGACCTTGTCTTTTAGACCTGAGGTTACAAGGGGAATGCTGAAAGATTAAGGCATTCCAAATGATCAAGGATGGGATGCTTCTGCTAATGGATTCAGATCTTCACCTTTGTAGAAATAAATGAGCCGTAGAGAGGAAAAACAATTTATCCAAACTCACAATATCATAGTTACCAAGAAACAGTTATCTCACATTGTTTGTATCATCTACACTGAACTCCTCAAACCACACACTGTTCTGTCAAGCTATTAGCCCCTTCATGCATTAGTTTCCACCACTTTAATGTCTCTTTCAGAATATTTAAGCAGTATTACGAACTAGTTTGGCTGAAAAANTAGAAAATCCCAAAGATCACCTGTCTATTGTTTTCATGATAGATAAGCTAGCAATTCGTAGATGGCATGGCAACTTTGACTCTCAAGAACCCATGTTTTGTATTTCTGCTCTGTCATCCTGACACATCCATTTTGCCCTCAGTGTTGTTCAAAGTCCCTGACTTCTGCTGAATCACCAGCAACTATGGATATCACTGGCAATGAAACTGGGGATGTTGGAAAGAAACAAGTGTACCCCTGCAGAGCTGTTATTCTCAGACACTGTCCCATCTCCCACACAGTGTTTGACCTGTACGTTATTCCCCAGTATAGCCTCTTGAGTCCTATCTAGTTGCCAAGAAAGACTTTTGAAAAGTCTGTCTTTTTGTCATGCATTTTGTTAATCTCTCAGGAACTGAAAGTATTCTATAAAGAGGTATCAGAAAGAAGAAGATAACTCATACCTGTGCACATATGGTCAATACTAATTGGGCTTAGTGGGGCCTAACAATAATACTAATGAAAAGAGAGGAGAACATGAATTTTAGAGTGGCACATATTAGGTAGGGGAATTTTGGGGGAGATGGAGTAAGAAATGGGGTAGGTAGTCAGGATCATATTTCATTGTATACATGTATTAAGTTTTCAGGAATACATTTTAAAAGTAAAGAAAGAAAAGAAGTTTNAAAAAATCCTTAAAAAGAGAAAGTAGACATCTTTTGACACTCAAGAGGGCTAGAAGACAGCAAAGAGACAGAAAAGAAGAATTGCAAGCTCTCATTGCTGGGAGATTTCCTGAGATCTGCCAAGTCTGCGTGGTCAGGAGCTTGCTGGGAGATTTCCAGAGATCTGCCAAGCCTGTGTGGTCAGGAGCTACATACTGGCTGCTGGCAAATGCTGACAAATCCTGACATTTAGACCCACCAGGAAGGCAGACTGATAACAGCTACCAAAGAATGGCTACCAGCTTCCCATGCCCACACCAGAGCTANTAGCATCCATAGAACTACAGGTTTGCTACCCAAGGCCTACATGAAATATGTGATGTTAGACCTGAAACCCATGAAAATCCTTCTGAATGCTAAAAACTATGCATTTTAGAGAATCCACAGGACCCTGAGTTAGAANTACCTTAAAAGCCTACTACCTGAGGACTAGATTTTATGGTACTAAAAGTTGCCATGCAAGCTTCCAAAGGAGGGAAGCTCACAGCTGTGCTGCAGATGAACCATAACAATGACCATCATGGCATGCTAACCATGACTCATAAAAACAATGNAGTAGTGTCAGAGATACCTTGGCAGTAACCAAGAGGTCTTTAATTGGATTTAAGACCAAATCANCAACAGGGAAAGCATGNTTTGTTCTAGAAACTTAGCCAATGACCCAGGGCTAGTAAGTTATAGATCTTGGAGAACCTGAAATGACCATTTTTCCAAAATAGCACAATGCCCAATGACACTCTAAACATTTGTCCTTATACCCACAGATAAATTTAGTCCTCACCCAAATGCATTTACTAACAAACTTAGTTTATGATGGAAGTATATGTGTGTGGAGGAATGAGTGAGAGTNGTGACATTTAGAGAATAATNGACTCCAGNAGAAAATGAAGATATTAACAGTGGAGAAAGAAAAGAAAAGAAGTGTAGATGGAAAGAAACATAAAGNGCAGTCAGAAATAAGGCTATCCGAAATAGTTTCCTGGGACATTCATGTCTGTGTTCATCATGNANAATTTAAAATTCCATATAATGTTAATGCTACCAAAGTCAGTCTNTCTCCTTCTCCCCTAGTCTAAGCACCAGTGAAAGGGTATATTTGAAAGAACACATTGATAAACATGATGGCATGGCAACATCTAGGCATGTCAAAAGGCTCNGCATTCTTTCAGTCACCTGACCACCCTCCAATCAAAGTCAACAAACCCCAGAGTTTCCTATGTGATNAGTGGTCCCTAATTTTCAATTCACTCCATCTCAGCATTCTGTGTCTGACTTCCANTGAANNCNNATAGTGGAAATTTTNTGTGGTTATGGTAAGAGANAACATCTTTACAGAGCCCCTTTCAAATCTGAAAGTACCAGAACACTGGCCTATTTTGGGATAGAAATCACTGGGTTCATCATTACTCAAGTTCAGTTAAGGTTAAAGACAGTCTCAACCACATGGGTTCAAATGGCACATCTTCACAAGGGCCTGGCNGGTATTTTTTAACTATTCCTAGGCCAGTTTTTCTAAGTTCCCAGGATGTGCTGATNCTCTTTGCTTCACAGAAACACAAGAGAGTGATTTTTTTATTCTCCCATTTCCTCACACTGCACAGAACAAATTATAATTAGAAAAACACCCAAGGGAAAGGTGACAATTCAGTTGTCCGTTTTTATAGATAAATCCCATTTCTACCACCACAAGTGATTCACTCTCAAAANAGATACTGAGGAGATGCTGTAGTTAGCTGGTTCACTGCCCTGAGAAGAATACAATTGCTAAGATGACAGGGACTACAGTAGCAGAAAGAAAATGTGAGCCCTGTAAATATCGTCATGGCCAGCAAGCCTCTAATACAGGTATGGAGTGATATGATACGTAAACAGTCATTTTGCAGAATATCCCTCCAAAGGCCAACTAAAGCAGCAATGTCAGCAGATCGAATGTAGCTCAACAGGGTTCTCAGTGCTAAAGGAGAATAAGTGTTCAAAAAGCAGAAAATAAGCAAATAGGCAGCTTGTGATAGGAATATTTATAAAGCCCAGCTTGGCTTGAGAGTTCAGCTCAGGATGGATAAAAACCGTGTTATAACCTTCTTATCTTTAGTCATTTGGAGGAAAGCCCTAAAAATCTGTTACCCAAGAGGATATTTTTAAATCTCAGATTAATTTTTCCCACCACAGGCAATCTTTATTCTATATGCACACTACAGCAAGTATAGAAGAGAAGCAGAATGAGGCAAAAACATTAAATAATAAAAATGGTAAAGCTAAAAAATATTAAACTTACATTAGCATATTTGGATTTCAGATACAAAGGGCAATATTACCTCAGTCTGCTTGGCTTATATTGTGTGTGTGTATATATATATATATATATATATATATCTTTATATAGAATATATGTTATATATATATATTTCATTATGGTTTGAAAATATCATTTTACCCTTCCATCCATTTTCTTTCGCTTCACAAAATTTTGTTCATTTTTAGAGGGAAGAGCTTACATATAAGTGGATCTATTTATCAGTATTAAAGAAATGGGTAGTTATTATAATATGGGAAAATAAAAAGGGCCAGATTTTCTTGTATTTATCCCAACAAANACAAAGTATTTTCTATTAATAAATTNTTAGAGAGCCTTAATCACAGGGATTGTGAGATAACCAGGATTCAAATTTGTGTGTGAGAGTATGTATGTAGTGCATGTATGTGCATGTATGTATAGAGCTGTGTACCTGTNTGTGAAGGTCAAAGTTAGACATTGGGTGGCTTCCACTATCATTCTCCACCTTACTAATTTTTAGTTATGTCCATACAGATTTATTGAAAAACTATGCCAAATATTGACAAGGAATAAACATTTCAAAAACTTTGTCATAATTTTGAAGACATAATTTTTGTCATAAGATACTGTAACACCAAAATAAAGACTATGTACATGTGTTTTTCGAGACAGTCTCTCATTGATCCTGGAGCTCAGCAATTACACAGATTGCTTCTTTGAGAGCTTTAGGCATTCTTCTGTCTCTGTTCCTAGCACAAGGGTTATGGAGGTGAGCAACAACAGGCAATGTTTTTAATTTGGGTGCTGGATCCTGGGGATCCAAACTCAGGTTCTCATGTACAGCAGGAAGTTTAGAGACTCACCTGCCTTCCTAGGCCCCCCAATTTTGATTTAGAGCACACTCATCCTCTAAACTTGACTGTATTCCCTAAGTTCTATATTATCTGTAGTTCTTTTTTCAAAAGGGCTGGTTCTGCCTCTTTGTATCTAAGGATTCATGGCTTCAGTTTTAATTTCCCTCAAACTGGAATGCTTCCTCAACAAAACTGGTGCTAGAATTAGGGAATAGTGCTATTGGTCAATGCCTTAGCTTCTCATTTAACACTGTGTTTTGCCTTGAACCACCAAAGTAATTGTATTTAAGATAGCTCCATCATAGACGGCCACTCTTACACCAGGGCACTAGCAAGTGTAAGGAGAGCAGAAAGAAGCCCAAACAAGAAACTGGTTAATAGAACAGGTCAAGACATAGGTAGAAGAGGATTATAAGGAGAATAGGCCTGGGATGCAAGGCTGGAGACATAGCTCATGGTTTAGAGAGCTTCGTTCTCTGTCAGGGGACCTTAGTTCAGTTCCAAATTTCCCAAACCCACATTGGCTCGTCACAACAACCTATATTGTAACTCTAGCTCCAAGGTATCTGACACCCTCTTCTGTTTTCCACAGGTGTATACACACACACACACACACACACACACACACACACATATGTGCATGGATGCATGTAGAAAAAGAGAGATGATCACATACATCTTAAAAAATAAAAATCCCAGGATGTAATGCATTAAGAAAGGATCAGATTATATGTGAAGTATGACTGAGCACAAAGGGGACTGGACACTCAAGATTGGAGGCAGAGCAGACAATCGTCCTGCAGGAGGTGATGACTAACCTAAGCATCAGCAGACACGAGTCAAGATGGATGTTTCAGTGGGCCACAGCATCAACACAAGGGAAAGTATAGTGCTTTTGTAGAAGCACTGAGATTTAAGAGGTGTTAATCACCAAGTCTAATGATAGAAGCTGCAGAGGAGCCCCAGTTGGACTAAGTAGTGGTGACAACAAAGGATGATCATTGAGTGGAGATAGGAAAGAAGACAAAGAAGGGAGTCTTGGCTGCAGGTATAACTGGGGCACTGAGTCTCATCAGCGTGTCACAGAGATGAACTCTGATAGTATATTGCAGTACATACCTCAGCTCCTTAAGGAGAACATGCAACAGCAACAGTCAGTTACCTAACGTCCCAATATACCATCCTTACCAGTCTCAGCAAAGGTTCTGATGATGACACACTGAAGTGAATTTAAATATAGGCACGGGGAGGGAAAAGAAGTAGAAAACAGAGAAATTGTTTCTGCCTGTCTATACAATGTCAATTTACCAAGATCAGAGATACTTCCTCTCACAGTAATTCTGAGGTATAGGATTTCTTACTCTATCCCAACAGAAAACAGGTCTTTTACTAAATTCCTAGGCAAGTAAAATATTCCCTGGATCCCAGGCTGCCCCCATGCTCACATTCAAGGTTAAACTGATCCTTCCCTTCACAGGAGTGTTTGCAAAGCACTTGTTAGCAGCTCCCTTGTCTGATATATCCTAGACTGAAAAGCTAACTATCACTTTCAGAAAACAATTCCNATCTAGTGGCAGATACCTGCCCTGACAGATGTTTACTAAATAATATATGCTAGATGCAGAAAATGTTCTCTTTCTGTTTTCCACAAATTAGAATGATGTTAGCACCAAAATATCTCTTGCTAATAATGACCTTCACAGAAGAATGAGAGTTAGGTAATTACTGTAAATGTAAGCCAATCACATTTGATAGTGTATTTTATCATCATTTTCTGCAAAATATGCTTTGTGTTAACATTATATGATGGATAGCTTAAANTGCTTACTGTGTGTGTTATTTGTTTAGGTTGTCAGGGCTGAAAATGTATGTGGAGGCAAATGTCAACTTTGGGTGTCTTCCTCAATCTTTATTAATCCTGCTTTTTAAAATTTTATTTATTTTCAGAATAAACTATAATTACATTGTTTTCCTTTCCCTTTCCTCCATCCAACTTCTCCCATGTCCCCACTCCTCCTACTCCCTCTGGCTTCTTTTCCTTTAGTTATTATTATTACTATACACGTGTGCATGTGCACACACACACACATGCATATACTTGTATGTGCAACACATGTACTCAGGGTCAGAAAAGATAAGAAGAGAGCATCAAATCCCCTGAGACAGGGGTTTAGGGTGGTTGTGAGTTGCCATGTGAGTGCTGGGAATCAAACCTAGATATTCTAGAAGAGCAGCTGGTGTTCTTAACCACTGAACATATTAACTTAACCACTGAGTATATATGATATATACATAAATACATAATAATAACCTTCTGAGTGCATTTAGTGTTGTTTGTATTTGTATGATTTCAGGACTGACCACTTGATATTGGATAACTAATTAGGGAGCTGACAAGATCTTTCAGTGAATCAGGAGCTCTGATTCAGCTAGTGTGAATAGGAAGTAAACACCTAGAGATCTATCTATCAATGTTCTTTACTGTCTGGTAGCAGAAACACACAATGGGCCCAGTTTGTTTTTTTTATGTGGGTTCCAAGGATAAAACTTACATATGTATGCTTGTACCATAAACACTTTGCCGACAAAGCATATTATAACCCCTAAAAATCTTAGTTTCTGAAGCTTGAAGAAATAATTTTATTTAAAAAAAATAAAGGATAGGGAGCCCAGTGGGTAAATTATTGAGCAATACTGAAGACCTGACTTCTATTATCATAATTTGTGTAAGGGTAGAATGAGAAAACCTGCTCCATTTATGTACTGAGGTGCATGTACACAATCTCACANACATATACATACACACAGTAATAAAAACAACAACAATAATAATGTTATGATTTATAAATAAAAGGTAAATAATACACTGATTTAAAATGTTTTCTTTTGAGTTCCTAAGGATTGATTCCAGGGCTGCAAGCATGCTAGAGAAGCAATCTACCACTGAGTTGTTTCTTCAGCCCTTCATCAAAAAAGTAATAATAAGCAGAGCTGAAGAAACAGCTCTCTTAAGCACTGGTTTCTCTTCCAGAAAACCTGGTTTTGATAACCAGAACCAAATAGCAGCANACAACTATCTGTAACCCCAATTTCTGGGGCTCTGACACCCTCNTCGGACTTCCTGGAGGCTCTACATTTGTATACATGTAAGCAAAACACTCATTCACTTTAACTAAAGCTGAAATTTATCTTTAAAAATAAGTTAATCAAACTGTAATTTATGACAGCCTAATGTGAACTTCAAGTATATAATGCTCCATGCATTTTGACTATATGCTGGTAATCACATACCACTATAGTCAACACAAAGGACTTTTTTATGCACTGACTTTTCCTTGAGTTTGTCATTAAGTCCACCTTTCATCCCAGCCACTATGGTCTAACAGCCACTTGTCTAGATTATTCTAGATTAGAATTGCCTTTTATAGCTTCATGTAAACAAAATTTGACACTATGAACGTCCCTNCATGTCTTCCTTCACTCAATATTACATTAGTAAGATTCATCCATGTTCTTTCTTTACATTGTTAAGTATTATTNGATTGTATGGATATATGGAAAATTGCTTATCCATTTGCTTTTAGATGGATAACTGTAGCTTGAATTTCTAAAATAGTCATTTAATAAAAAACCTGGGGCCAGATATTGAGGTAAATGCTGAAAGATCAGAGAGACAAAGGAATAAGCCACTGCCACGTCTTACCTCTAAGACTCCTCAGCCTGAAAAGTGTTAGATCTTGTCTCCTCACACCTTATATATCTTTCTCCACCCAGCCATATCACTTCCTTCTTAGTGCTGGGATTAAAGGCCTGTGTGCTTCCCAAGCAAAAGCATGAGATCTCAAGTACAGGGATTAAAGGTGTGTGCCACCACTGCCTGGTTCTGTTTCTCTCCTAGACTGAGTTAATTTCATGTAGTCCAGGGTGGCTTTGAACTCACAGAGATCCAGANGNATCTTTGCCTCCTGAGTGCTAGGATTAAAAGTTGTNCCACCACTGCCTGGCATCTATGTTAAATCTAGTGGCTTGTTCTGTCCTCTGACTTCCAAGCAAATTTTATTAGGGCACACAATATATCACCACAGATAACTGGATTGCTTCCCCTTACTGCTTGTAGGAATATAGATAATAAGGAGCAATCCCAAGTAAGCCCATCTGTGCACAACCAAATTCNTGATTAATTATCCATTTACATAATTTTAGTCATTTTATCTCTCNGAATTAAGGGTTTGTTTTTAGTCTGTGCTATGCAAATTGACACATTTATTATATACACTTTTCATCATGTTTTAACTTATTAATCTTTAAATATTAGGTCATGTATTCTTCATTATTTTTCTCTCTTTAGTCATGGCAAAGGACTATGATATGGACAAACTATAGTCACCACAAAGGAAGAACTGAAGAGATTCAGAAACATCTGAAATGGGATGCTCCACATTGCTTTTCCAGCTANGGATGCCTACTGCCATTTGTGAACCAGTTTCTTCTAATCTTAGGTTTGACCTACAGGCATTGCCGCCATCTTTAATTTTACCTTAAGTCCCCCACTGACTGTATTCATTTTCTAGGGGCTGTANCAGAATACCAGACAAAAGCATAAGCAACTTAAGGAAAAAGCAGTCTCTTTCAGCTCACAGTTCTAGGACACTGTCCATCATGGCAAGGAAGGGAAGAAGGCTGTTCTTTATGTGGTGTCGATAGTCAGGAATCAGAGAGAGATGGATGGTGGTGCTCAGCTCCCTTCCTTCTTTGTATTCAGCCTTGAATCCCAAATCAGTGGA
>LZPO01008387.1:8378-37915 GCA_001675575.1 Neotoma lepida | reverse complement strand
TTGCCAAAAATGCTGGGCAGGCTGGGGAATATTATTTTTACGGAAAGTTGTTCTTTGACTTAACTTTAAAAAGTACGAGGATGGGGTTGTTTCTTCAGGATAGGATGGGTAATACATTCTACATCTTGGGTCAAGAGCTGGCACATAGTTATGCTCACTTTGGAAGACCTACTAGGAGCTGTATGCAAATAAATTTACAATTGAATACTTTCCCCACATTGAAGATAATTATGTAGCCATAATAAAAGTGTATGTTACCACACATGCTGTATAATTCTGTTAAAAGCACAACAAAAAAGCCTTGAATTGTTCAGAAGGAAAATATAGTTGAAAATAAATGAAAGCCATCCAACAATAATTCATTGTCACATTATGTGTCAATGAGGGATAGAGTTAGTTACTGAATCTCTGTTCCTACCAATCTATCCATTAGAAACAGCGCCACTCATATTAGAAGTAGGTTCTTAACCCTTTTCTGCATCTCCTTACCTATCTTTAATTTAATACCACATATTGCTGATATTTTCTCCCAAAATTCTTCTCTATACGAAAGTCCCTCTAGAGCTACTTGCCTTGCCCTCAAAACGTAGTGCATGGCCACCAGTTCTGGCCTTCGTCTTGTCTATTTTTCAACACTGCTTATGAGCAAATATCTCAAAGTAACCATTTCAAAGATATGTCAGTCCATGGGAATACTCTGCCCCAAACTCTGTCTTTGTAACTTATCCTTAGATTAGTCCAACATTTGATCATGGCTATTCCAGCACCCTTCCATCAGGCACTAATCAATCAACCCTCCACCATACTCCCCAAACACCCCACCCCCATCTCCCAATGTAAAATCTGACACCTGAGGCTGATCGCATGTTTCTCGGTTGACCTAAAAAAATAGTTCCCTGGACACAACCCATTGTCCTTATCCTCTCCAGGTTTCTCTTGCTCTACTTCTCCTGGTTTGGTGTTTGCATTTCAATAGCAACCCCAGGCATCATACCTAGGAAAAATCTTTCCAAGATTCCTGGTGTCTACACTGTTGGATGGATATCTTCACTTGTGCTGACCTGTGCATACTTCCTGTGTAGACTTGGTTATTAATTGATTCTCCTCCTCTTCAAAACTATTCATCAAATATTTCTATATGCTTTATTTATTCTGACACTGCCAACTAAGTATATGGTACTTAATAGGGGAATCTATTAATATTTTATGGATGGAAATTAACATCAAAATATTTGTGGCTGTGAGAAGGTCTCTCTAGCAGGAATTTAATTGCATTATTTAACTGAATATTAGTAAGATAATGTTGTTAAGTACATTTTATGAGACTTTTGGCATAGTTCTTATTTACTTATATAAATCAGCATTGTATTTTACATGATAAATTCCTATAATAAATGATATATCAATATACATAATAAGTGATTAGATAACTGATTGGCATTATAGTATTTTAAAACTTTTCACAGTAATAAAAAACTGTAGATTTAGGCAGTATGTTAAATTAGTTGCCTATTAAGTGATTTTCTAGTCAATAGAATGAAGTTTTATAGCTTGAGTGTTTAAAACAATAAGATTTAGCTTCTAAAGGGGAAAAACTTCATATCTCACATAACAGTTTTGAAAATATTTCTATTCACTGTTAGAGAGACAAAGAAATACATCTGTAGGTAGAAATGTTTTGATTTTTGATCATGTAATTCAAGGAAAGATAAACAGATTTAATTTAGATAAAAATATTAAGAAATAAAATATATTCTAGATGAGAAGGTTATGTTTCTAATAGACAAGCTCTGCATAGCAGTGAGCAGGATTGGGAAAACTGTTATAATTGCTTGTCATGATAATACCTGTCTCTAAGTTGGCACCATCTGCAAGCAATTTAAAACTACAACAAAAATAAAATTATAGATAAAAGTTTCAACTAACTACTGAGGGGATTGGTAGTTCACTTCCTATCATTTTTATTTAGCAATACAACTTCATTAGTATATGAAATCCCAAGAGTCCAACTTGTCCATAGTGAAATGGAAGAATGGAAGGGAAGGCTGGAGAACTCCCTTTGCAGCCAATGTACACAGGAACATCTTTGGATGGTTCCTTGGCAGTAGTTTACTGACATTGATAGTCTCTTCTGTAGCTCTTACGTAACTCAGAATAAAATAGCCAGCAAACTAGCTAGGTGTAAGAACAGTTGAGAAAGAACGTAATCCTATATTAGAGACAGTGGCTTTGTAGAGTGGGGGAGGGTGCAATACATTTCTTAGGCATAGCATTGAACTTGGCAAAAAACATATAAACAGCTTTGTGGCGAGATTAAAGAAACANAAGCTAAACAAAGCTAAAACAAAGGATAATTTCTCCTTCTGTTTTTGGAGATTTTTCTCACTAATCAAATTTCAATGTGTCCCCTTCTTTGAACTCAACCTTTGTGCTAAGTTCTTATTCCACTTAGACATTCTTAATTGACTCTAGTTGCACAAAACTGTACCTCAGCAAAAGGCAAAAGGCAAAACCAAGAAGAGCAAAGAAGAGTGGATCCTCATTCCATCAAAAATGAATCCTGCTCAGATATTTTGATAGACATATTCTAAGTTTGCTATCTGCTCAGGTCTTTGTTATTTACTAGACTCTGAGAGAAATTTCTAAATGAAAACAAGAAAAATTGGACATGATTCTAGAAGAAAATGTATCATGAGTTTCCAAGTGCATGGTGTCTCTGAAGAAAATATGGGTGTGAATCCTAACATATAGAATCTTAACAGCTTGAAGGACCTTGTGANACTCTGACTGAACTGAAAACAGATAGCTAAGGTGACTGCAGCCTTGTTCTATGGAAATGACCTTGGCTGTGCCTTCCACATATGAGGCTTTTGTGTATGCTTTGTAAGTCTTATTATGTTGGTCATCAGGATTGAATCAGGAGGTTACTTAACTGCCAGGCGTGTCTCTCTATCAGAGCCCAGAAGCCTCTATTTGGGTATCGTGGAAGAAATCAAACGAGCTGGTACAAATGGATGAGGGCTGTGTCAATCTCTCTGGTCTCCAGGAGAGGTCACAGGAAAAAATATAGAATGGTAAGCAAATAGATATTTCAAGAGAACAAGGAACAAAGCAAAAAATGTATTAGAAATGGTTGAGTCCAAGGTGCTGTAAATCTTACCAGCAGCAAATGATCTTGTTAAGACTTGAGTGTATCCTCCAAAACTCAGGTTAAAAGTTAATTTCCATGATGGGATATTGATAGTGCAGACAAATGGGATTTTCAAGTGGCACCTGGATTGTAAGGTTTCTGTCTTCCCAAATGGCTTAGAGGAGTCAATTTGTGGCCAGNTAAATGGGTCCATGAATTAACAGGTTCTCACTGTGAGCATGACTTGTTATAAAAAGTAAGTTCCTCTGGCTCACTTGCACTCTCTTACCAGGCTGCAATCACATATGAAGCCCTCATCAGACAGAAGTACCTGCCAACTCCATACAATACATTTCCAAATGAGCTAAACAGACTCCTTTTTCTATGCACTACTCTGTCTCAGGAATTTTGCTACAGCAATGGGGAATGACTCGGGATGCACATCATCAGAGCCAATACAAAATGACAAAGGCTTAATTTTCTAAAGCCTTTCCGTACATATTTCCACACTCCAGTATTGCCCACAGCCACCCAACCACATGACTTTTTTCAGTCAGTCAGATTCTAACCCAGTTCCCCTCCATTGTAGTTTGACTCTGAGATATTGTCACTCATCAATATCCCATAGACACCTGAATACCAGTTTTGTCTCCTTGCTCGTCTTTTATTCCAGTTCTCTGAAATTGTATTTCACAGAGTATCCAAAAACTGGAATGAGCCTAGCAAATGGGCAATTTGCTCCTGGGTGAGAAGTCTAAATGTTTTTATTTCTTCAGTTTACATTTGTCCGACATTTGTTCAGAATAGCAAAAGTGTTACCCCCTCTTCCCTGAGATTTATTAAATGAATGTTAATTTCCTTTTTTAAAATTTTTATACAGCATATATTTTACAAGTTTGTACTAATACATTCTCATATTACAAAGGCAATTAAGGGGAAGAAGCTTCCTTTTCATATTTGAATCATCCAAACACAAACAGACTATACATTTTTAAAAACTTTCATTTGGGTAACAACAAAAAGAAGACAAGAGAAACATTTTTTTTTCCTTTTATGCAGGTGGACATTGAAGTGGACCTAATTTGCTTCTCTTTTTAAAAGCTTTCAAAGACAAAAAGCAGCTTAAAATCTAACTAAGATGAATAAATCATTGCTTACTAAACTACTCGTCTTTAGTATCATTCTCTTCTTTTTTTATGTTTTGATTCAGGTTCTTCTGTCTCTTCTGTCTCTTGATCTTTTCATTGTTCCCAAACCACATTGATGATTATCATTGCTAATTTCCTTCTTAACAATAAAAATTGCTATATTTTATCTGTGTGTATGCATGTGTGTGTGTATACATATGGTCAGGGGACATCTTATAAGAATCAGTTCTTGCCTTCTACCATGTGGGTTCTAGGGATCAAGTTCAGGTCCTTAGGCTTAGAAGCAAATGTCATTACTCACTGTACCACCTTACCAGCCTAAGGATAGACTCTTGGAAATACTTCATGAACAAAACTCCACAAACAACTCATGTCTGGGCATCTGGTCTTAAGCCACAGGCTCTTTTGGAACATTGATCACAGTGTATCATGTAATATTTGCTTGTGACTATTGCTGGTTTTACCTGGGTTAGACTCTGCTGGGGCTACTGTCCTACTTGGAAGACATTTTTGGAATATTACTTATGACAAAGTACAAGGTAAATTTCAAGTTGGTTGTCTTGAGAAGTTCCCATTAGAAGATGGATTTATGGGGCAGGCTTACCTCAGAGAAGTTGCCTTGTCATTTCTATAGAATCTATAAATAAGTATTCATCAAATATCTCCAACTGTATTCTCCAAGAATAAATTGGAAACAAGTTGGCCTGTTTTGTCCTCTCCTGTTTGCTCACTTCCGGAGAGCATCTCTGTTCTCACATGTGCTCAGCAATAATTGGCTATGTGAAGAAAACAAATGCTCTATGGTGTGAGTTGCTCTTTCTTGACAGATTCAAACCTGGTGATCTTGTCTCAGTCTTTGCCTCATGGACTCAAGGAGCTTATGTGAGTTAACTCTCTAACTCAGTTCCTTCACAATGGCTTGCTTTGCTCACCATGCCTTCACTAGTATCCCCCCCGATGGTGAGGTATATTCAAATCCATTTGATCCTAGAATGGCTTAATTTTCTCTTCTCATTTGCTGGGTGTTATCTTGGGTTTGCAATATCAGGTAGGTCGTTATTGCCCCCCCAATTCTTCCATTGTCACACACAAAGTCTGTTCCCTTGTAGTCACTGTGAATAGAAGACACATTATCTGCTTCCTTTCACTCAGATTACTATGACAAGTTCATCTCACAAAGAGTTTGTCAGGAGTCTGCAATAGGGATGACATATGCAGGTGGAAGTGGGCTACCAGAAGAAATGAAATGTGGTCCAAATGCCATTACAAAAACGGACCTCATGCCAAATCAGTCCAATTGTAGCCATACTTCAGCTGNACCTTCCATATTTGTTCCAGCTCAGCTGTGGTCCTTATTCATGTGCTGATTGCTGCCCCATTTTTCCCAGTGCATAGGCACCCCGTTCATTCACAGCTTTGTTTTCTCAAAAATTATCATTCACATTTTTTGGTAGCTGTCTAACATAGTGATGTTCAAGAAGTTTGGAAACCCAGGCATTTGATAAAAAAAAGAATAGGAATATAATTAGGATCAATACAAAAGCAGAATGGTCCCATAAAATATCTAACAAATGAAAAAAGAAGTGCCACATTACAGTTGCTAGACCTCCAATTTAACTTTTAAAGAAATTTTTATTTATATTTATATTAGAGATATAAAAGGGTATATTTTAGCCACTTAAAAGATTTTCACTTTGTAAATATCAGTTAGACAAATGGGTAAATAGAAAAGTTCATTGAATTGGAATTATTTGGATGGCTAATATAAAGCCAACACATATTTTTCAAACATATGTTTTGTTTTCAAACATATTTTTTATTTGTTTTATTTTGTTTGTTTGTTTGTTTTTGTATTTTTGAGACAGGGTTTTTCTGTGCAGCCTTGGATGTCCTGGAACTTACACTATAGACCAGGCTACCATAGAACTCATAGATATCTGCCTGCCTCTGTCTCCCAAGTTCTTGAACTTTGTAATTTTTAATGTGAAACTGTTTTACAACCTGAATAATAAAGAAATGTAACAGTAAATACCCATATGATTTCAAATTGGAATATTTGAAAAACCAAGCAAGTTGTGCCAATGTTGTTAGTGAATAGAAGGCGTTTATCTCCCTGATAATTAGTTATGCTCAACATCTTTGTTGGCCATGTCTGTGTCTTCTTCTATTTAGGGTTATTGCCACTTTTTAACAAGAATGNTGGCTTTGGTTTGTCCTTTGATTGTGTGCTACTTGGAGTTGAGTTGTTGGAGTCCCATGTACACTCTAGATTGCTAACTGCTTGTGGGCTGAGCCGTTAACAAGTAGTTTACACCATCCTGTGGGTTGCCCTTTCAATCTGTTGCCACTGCCTTTGTTCTACAGAAGCCTTTTAGATTGATACATTATCATTTGTTTACTTATTTATTTGCTTTATTTCCTGTGCTTTGGAGGTTATCTGCAGAAAATGCAGGCCCACTCTAAAGTCCTGCTGCATTCACCCCTAGACTTTCTTCTGATGATTTTGGACGTTTTCAAGTATTTGTTGCATTTTGTTTTAATCTTCCTAACTGGTAAGAGATGGGGGTGTCTAGTTTTTTTTATTTTTCATCATGTATATAGTTAATATTAACAATTGTCTTCATTGAAGGCTATCTTTTCCCCATTGTGTATTCTTACTACCTTTGTGAAAAATCAGTGGCTACAGCTATGTGGGTTCATATATGGGCATTCTTTTTCCTTTCTGTTTATTATTATGTCAAGACTATACTGCTTCAATTTTTTACAGTTTTTCAATATTGTAACATCAGATAATAGTCTTTCTTGCTTTGTTCTTTTCTGTTTATGGTGGATTTGTTTACTCTTGATGTGGTTGTTGTTTGTTTGTTTGTTTGTTTGTTTTGTGTCATTGTTGTTTGTCTTTTCAGGTTCTAGGGAGGGATCTCCTTCTCCCTTGTTTGGAGTAGGCTATTTTCCAGTGTGACCCTACATGGAAGACACAGGGGAAGAGGGAAAGAGAAGAAAAGAACAACTTTTGGATATCTCTTCTCATGAAGAATTAATTCTACCCTAACAAATTTATCTGAGAAAATTATCCCCTAAAGACTCCCATCTTCAAACACTTTTATACTGGGAGTTAGGATTATAGCATATGATAATGACAGAGGGCACACAAGAAAGACAAGATAGTCCATAGCAAGGAGATGAGAGAACCTGAGAAATAATACAAAGGCAAAAGCCCATGCTGTGCAGATATTAAAAATCTTATAACAACAAATACAAATACTGTAATGACTGTGTAGCCTGAAGTCATTGAATACAACAGCCTTACTTTGGTGGGTCCTGGATCCCAGGATCTAATTATAATGACAGTCTCCTATCACAACACACACACACACACACACACACACACACACACACACACACACAAATAATAATAATAGTAAAAAATAAAAGAAAGAAATAGGAAAACACCCAAAAACTGAGGATCAGCACAAGACAACACTGTAATTAAATTTTAATAAATATATAACATATGTATTACAGAAGAAAGTACAAGAATTAGGTAAAGCTATACAAGGAGTCACTGCTGAGACCCAAAAGTCTGGAAAGATCATACTAGAGAGATGCAATGTCTGGCCACTGGAATCACAGGCCCGAGCAAAATCATTTTGGCAAGCTAAACCTATGTTGACTCTTGAGATACTTTTGCATGGGGGAAAGTTCATTGGTCTAGCAAAAGCAATATCTGGAAATCTGAAAAAAAAAGCTAAATAAGGCTTCAGTTTTCACACAATCAAGAAGAGAGAATTCAAAATTTGAATCACATCAGATTGCAACATCTTAGCAAATACTTAAAGACTGCATCATAGTGACAAATAANTGATCATACTTAGACTCAAAACCAAAATTGTCCCCACAACTTCAAGCTAATGAGACAGGATTTTGCAGTGTATTAGAAAAATAATATTCTTTTCAAAAATAAAATAAATTTCAGAGTCCCTGAACAACAACATTCTTAATTTTGAATACAAAATTTAAAAAGGAAAGAATATGCAAATGAACATGAGTATGATTCAGCATCAATGGTCAAGAGAAAAAAAATGGGTAGTCAAAAATCATTTATACCTACAGATCTAGAAAGCTCAAAAATACTAAGCCAGATATAAAAAAATGAAAGCACACCTAGTTATATCAGTATATAACAAACTTAACAAAACCTAACAAACACAAGAAATCTTGGAGAAAGAAAACCAGCACTTTATAAACTAATAATATACTGCATTGCAGTACACAGACTTCTCATTAGCGCAAATGGCCATCATCACATTATGGGGCCACAGTGTTCCAGTTCTTAGAGGATGAATTGTTACCCAGAGTTCTAGATCTAGAGTATCAGAGGAAATCAATATAAATATATACAAAAAAAGTATAGACCTACTAAATTATCAGATAAATTAAGGTCAGAATAGTTGCTTGGCCACAGAGTTCCCTATATGTAACAGTAAGGTAAGTTTCATTCTGGTTCAAAGGATCATAAAGTAAAATGATAAACAAGAGAGAGAGAAAAAACGATTTTTGATAATTACAGGAAAATATAACTTGATGCTGGGTGGATAAAAAAATCTCAACATATGAGATGTATAATATGAAAAAAATAGTTGGCAACAATATTTTATAGGATAGAGCTGAGTTAAATGGATTTATTCTTAATAATTCCTATATGATCTAACACATTATCTCTGAATGAACTCTCATGAATTAAGGGTGCAGACAGCTAGCCTTAGAAAGACCAATAAATTTACATTGGATGATAAAACAAAAAGCCTTGAAAACAATTTAGCCAAGAAACTTGAAATCAATCTAAAGAATACTTGATTGAATAATAGGAGACATGACAGAAAGGTAAGGAAAAAATTAAAAGCTCTGATAGACTATATTAAAAAAATGGCAGACCTCCTCATGAAAATGGAAACTTACTATAACCTCCAATGAACTAAGAACAATACAAAGACCCAATTTCATCTCAGCTATAAGATGTGCCCATAAAATCTGAAGACATGCAGAGAAAATGGAAACATATCCACCATGCAAACAGAACGTCAACAAAATATGGAAGCAATATATTAATATATCTTCAAAGTTTCAACTTAAATTCAAATGAGATATAAAGGTACATCCATAAAAAAGATAAAAATTAAAAAGGCTGACAACATCAAAAGCTGAAGCAGCTATGAATAAGAACTCTCTAAAATTCTTTTGGGGGATGATATGATTATTTTAGTAACATTTTAGAAGGTTTTAAAAGAGTTAAGCGTAAAGTTGCCCTGAGTCCCAGCAATTCTATGTCTAAGTGATTCTTAAGGAAAAACAAAATGTATTCTGGGCTTGAGGAGATGGATCAATGTGTAAGAATGTTTGCTGTGCAAGTGTAAGGATCTGAGTTTGAATTCCAAGTACCCAAATATAAAAAGGAGGCATGAGCATGTGTGTCTTGTAACACCAGTATCCAACATTAAAGACACAGACAGGAAAATCTCAGGATCCCACTGGTCAGCTTTAGGTTTAATGAGAGACAGTGTCTCAAGGGAATAAATATGCTATAGAATGATAGTATATCACTCATCATCCTCCACATGGATACATGGGTGTATACACACACGTGCATATACCTCACACACACACACACATGCATGCATATACCACACACACACACACACACACACACACACACACACACAAAGAACAAGAACAAAAAAGAGAAGGAAAGAAACAGAAAAGAAAGAAGAGGAAGAGAAAGAAGAGAAACTATGTTTACCAAATGGCTTATAAAAGTGTGTTTGAAATGAATTTATTCACAATGAACAAAAACTGAAAATTTCATGCATGTCCATCAGTTGAGGAGTGGGTATAAACAAATTTGGGTATATTATAAGACATAATGACACTCAGCAATGGGAAAGAACAAACTGCTAATCATGAAACTACAGAGATGAGTCTCAAAAACATAATGTAAGCAGAAAAACCTGGACACAAAAGGATATAACCAGTCACTCCCAGTGAGGGTTAATCTTGGTTGCCAACTTGACAAGATATAGAATCACCATGGAAACAAATGTGTAGGCGTGTCTGTGAGGGCTTTTCTAGGTTAGGCTAATTGAAATGTGAGAACACATTATAACTATGGGTAGTACCATTCCATGAGCTAGTGTTCTGTAGTGAATAAAAAGAAGAAATAGGGCAGAGTCCACACGTCCATCACTCTCTGCTCCCTGAGTATAGAAGCAATGTTACCTGTTGCCTCCTGCTGCCGTGACCTCCTTCACCTGATGGATGGTATCAATTGGAGCTGTGCGCCAAAACAAACCCTTCTTTCTTTCATTAAGTTGCTTTTGTAAATTATTTTGTTGCATCAATTAGAAAGGTGCCTAATATACTTTCTTTATTAAAATTTCAAGAGCAGTCGAGTTAAATCTATTGTAATGAAAATCAGGTGATTGGCCTTGTTACAAGGGAGGATTGACAGAGAAAACAGCAAGAAACTTTGTGTTGATAGAAAATGTCTGTCTATTGATAGACATACTGGCTATATTGAGAGTTAACTGTTTTCAAAACTCATACAGTTGTTCATTTAAGACCTAAGAATTTCACCCTAAGTAGATTTTTCTTTACTTAGAAAAATCACATTTCCAAGAATTCTAGAATTTTAAATCTCATTTAATTTCAAGCCCCGTTCTCTTTCCCTCACTCCACACTACACTCCTCAAGGTTAAACTCTAGTATGGATTTTGGTATTTCTGACTGTGAAAAAATACCTAGTTTTTGTTGTCTCATTACAACATCTTCCCTTTGTACAAATTGCCTTCTGTGGAGGAAAAAGGTGGTGGGCCTCTTGGGAAGCAGCCTAAAGCTCTTTAAAGCCTGCAGGGGTGCCAATTAACACAGTTTCAGGGTGTGCTGAACTCAGCTCACAGAGCTAGAGGCTTTCCAACAAAGCATGCACACTGCCTAGGAAACATGTCCTATTTTACCCAGCTCCTACTTTATCCGTCATCTCAAAGAAATGAGAATCATACAAAAATCCTAGAGTTCATGGAGTCTGAACTCTAATTCTGGCCCCCGTGTTCCATCGGCATTTTATCTCTATATTGAAGATTTAAGAGTTCAATATGTGCCTATCACCTTCTGTGGTTCAGGTAAAGAATATATAGATGTGTCTCAAGAATATATATATATATATATATATAACATATATTTAACATCTATATATATATATAGATGTTAAAAATAATAACAAGTTCAAGAGACTAATTGTAGGCAACAAAGCAGTTTGTAAGATACAATTCTACAGAAATGGATGCCAGCATAGAGAAAAGGTATTAATGGCCAGTGTGTTAATTTGGCTCAAGAAAGTAGTTTTTAAAGTTCCCTAATCTCTGTAATCTCTTGTCTTCTTCTTCCATAGGCCAGTACTTGTCCCCTTCCAAAATTATACATCTTATTGTTTTAGGTTCCTAAATCTTATCAAATGAGTAATTTGGGGCTTGAGACTGTTCCCTGATCATGGTCTCGGTCGCTTAGACTCTGATAACTTCCCAATTCTCAGAGTTCTGAGAAAGCAGGGCCAACTGCCATCCAGGGAATACAGGGACCACCTGCCTTAGACCTCACAACTGCACTTACCGTTAACTATAATAAATTCTAAGCACACTTCATACTGAAAACAGACCATAATAATTTATTTCTTACACAGAGACATATGTAAATATCTATACAGTCATATATATATATATATACATATATATATACATACACAGTTACAGATAACTATGGAATTAAGTATTTTAATGTCTATCAGACTAATGCGCTTTCTATACTTTGCATATCCGCTGAGTTACTAAGCATGTTAGATTTTATTTTCATGATAACCTATCTGATAGTAATAAGTTACATAAGGGAACATTTATCTTGGTTCATGTTTTCAGTACATGTGGATCTGGCACTGTTGTTTCGGCTGTGTTGAAGCAGAACATCAAGCCAGAAGGGTATATGGGCATGGCATCTCTGCTTATCTTATGGTAGCCAGGAAGCAGAGGAAGATATGAAGATGCTAAAGGCAAGAGCCTCTGTCAAGGGCATATGTACTCACTGACTTACCACCTTCAAACAAGCTCCCCCTCCTAAAATTTCCACTATTTCAAGATGTATGATATACAAACCTGTTGGAGACATCATATACTCAAACTACAACACAGAGTCACCACTATCAAGTAACATCAATCATTAAACAAGTCGAAGTACAAATGAGATAAATGTCTTGGTGTNAAAAAAAAAAAAAGAAAAGCACCTTAGCCTAAAGCAATTAAAGTTTACTACAAATGTAATGCTAAAGGTTCATGGCAAGTTCCAGAATAAAGAAAGCTCCAAGGCCACCAGGGATCATGGGTATCAGTTATTTAAATATAGCTGTGCATGTGCACTATTTCTCAATGGGAGAAATAAACCATTGTTTATCTGAGATATATGCACACCAGGTCTCTTCTTTTCTTGCTTTGGGAAATGTGTGCTATGCATAACTCAACACTCTGAGGAGCCACAACAGATTGTGACACCCCCTTGTTCCACAAACAAATGGATGCCATCATATGGTTAGTACCCATCTTAGATGTCTTTTTTTAATAAATGACACCTAAAAATATTCCCTAACAGCTTTCTCCATTCAAGCTATAATTATAGTCTTACCAGAGACGAAAGCAGAACTTAAGGAAAGATACTTTCACCTTGAAGTTCTTTCAGCAATATGCCCTGGCTGTTTGGTAGCTGTATAAATATGTGTGACAAGTACTTTATGCAATTAACCCATAGGTGAGAAAAAAAAATCAAAGCTGATTTTAAATTTCAGTACTGGTGGGTGTCTTGGTTTCTTTTCCTGTTGCTGTGATAAAACAAGCTCATGGAAACAACTTAAGGGAGAAAGGGTTTATTCAGTTCCTATTTAAGGTATCGTCCATCATGGTAAGAAGTTAAGGCAGTAGGGCAGAAGGAGGTAGACGCAGCTGGTCACATTACCTTACCCTATAGTCAAGAAACTTTCATCTGGTTCTTTCTACATTATACAAACTGGCATCCACTGTCTAGGGAAGAGTCCTGCTGACTGACAAGCTAGATCTTCACACTTCATTGAATGCAATCAAAACAATCCCCGCAGGCATTGCCCTCTAGAGGTTTGTCTCCCATCTGATTCTAGACTCTGTCAAGTTGATGATTAGCATTAACCATCACTATGGGCATTACTAGGCAGCAACAGCATTCTCTATTTCAGGACTAAAAGGGACCCTAGAAACAACTGGAGGCCTTATGAGAATGTTATGTCATTTCAAGTAAAAAAATCAGATTTTAAAGCTCGCCCTGCTCATATTTCCATGTTAACATATCCAGATTTAAATATAAGTGTATTTGTTCACTTGTTTGTTTGAGATAGTCAGTCTCATTCAGTAGCCAAGACAGTCCTTGAAAGTATGGTAATCCTCCTGTATCCAACTCCTGACTGCTAGGGTTACTGGTGAGCTAGCAATTCTACCTTAATTAAGAAGAATTTAACAAGCAAGGAACCTAACACATATCTGTCTGCAAAAATAAAAATTGTTAATTCAATCACCAAGAGATCCAAAATGTCACGGATTACAGGTTTTGATACCTCATTTCACCATTCATGACACACAAAGTTGAATCACAAGAAAAGAGTAGTTACTGGAAATAAGAGAACTCTGTAAAAACATCTGAATTAATTCTGGATGAACTGTTTCCTTTACTGAAATGAACAGCTACCAAGCTACCAACAACACAACACACACACACATTCATACATACATATATATATATATAAAAAATATATATATATATACACAATTTAGGCTTTATTCATACTTGTGTCCCATCACCGTTTTAATGTTCACCATCAGAGTATATAGCAGCTGAGATGACACATGACATAATATGCTGGTTTGTCACCACCACCCATCCCTTCAGTGGGATGGCTCCCAATTGGTTTCTACAAGTTTAACTCAGTGGGATGGTTCCCAATTGGTTTCTACAAGTTCAACTCACATTGGGCAGTAGCTTAAGAGAAAATCTCCAGATGAGGAGATTACCTGTGTCAAAAGAGGCAAAAGAGGGTAGATTTTAGTACGTGAGACCTGGCCATAGAAACTTTCAACTGGGAAGTTGTGATAACCTCACGGAGGAGTTTTCAGTACAGCCAAGAGTGTAGAGACAAAACTGACTAGGATGTGTGAGGAATGACTACTGTGGTCAAGTGCTAAGCATCATAAAGTGAATGACAGGTTTCTCATTATAGTGACAACCTTAGCATTTTAGAAAACTAAACTAACACTCTTCTATTTTAGAATGTTGCCCAAACTAGCACTCATTAGTGCTTAGTGAATGAGTTTAATAATGTCTGCAAGTATTCAAAGGAGAGGCAGGTAGACTCTATTCCACCGGAGAAGAAAATGCAATAGAGACTATGTCCAGGACAAGATGTGAAAGCAATGGGCCTGACAGGTACAACTCATGACCATCTCATGTTCCATAATTCTGTGCTGACAGTCACTGCTTTGAAAACAGAGTATTAGCCACTTTCAGAGTGTCCAGTATCTTCACACACAGGCTGTTCTGGGGGAGGAGAATGAATGGACTTTTTTTGCCTCCCTTACTATTGACACTAGAGTCCAAGTACAGCACTTTCTTGAATTATGCAAATTACTCAAGAGAATTAGTGAACCTAGTAGGATTATGGGAACTTCTAAACATAGTCAGTTGATCAGAAGTCCAAGTGGTCTGGGAAGCATTAAAGTATGGCTGATGTGTTAAGATAGGGCATCTTGTCTGTAACTGGCAAATGATCTTGGTTGTACCTGCTCTCCCAGATATATATGAGAGAAAAGACATCTTCTGAGCCCAGAAGGTTAGCCATACTTTATAATGACATTCTATATTTCAACTCATATATATTCAATTAGGATAATACAGAATAGTCTAGACCACAAAATTACAAGATATTAAAATATCTGTTTCTAATAGGTAGAGAAGATCAGCATATGTTTAAGTAAGCAGAAGATAAATATATTTATCTCATCCTCCAGAGTGGGAGGCCCCTAGCATGTATAACGTCTGGGTCAACTGGCCCATTTGGACAAAATAAATATTGAAAGTAATGGAAGGAAAGGCAAGGTGGTCAGCATTAAAGTCAGTCCTTGAGTTGCCCACTAAGACCTTTCCATGGAGAGGGCTGAAGAAACAGCATGGAAGTTAAAAGCATTTGATGCTGTCTTGGAGAATCTGAGTTTGGGTCTCAGCACCTAAGGCAGGTAGGTGGCTCACAGCCACCTGTAACTTTATCTCAATGGCATCCAGCACCATCTTCTGGCCTCTGAGGGCATGTTGACCCACATGCCACGCCCACTCCCATACACCCGCCCCCCCACCACACACAAAGAGATCTTTATTTTAGAAACCTTTCAAGGGAAAATGCTTTGAAAATAAAGCAGTAAGTAGTAAGTTAATGAGTTTACAGATGAAGTTAAGTCACTTAATAGTCTGTGTGGGGGTGGATCTAGAGACTCATTGCTTCCCCTTCTCCAGCTGTTGGATGATTAAAGCAATTTACCTACTTTGAGAGGTTTAGGAAAGAATGGTTAATTTCCTAAAGTATGTTAAAAGTGAGAACTCCTCTGATTACTTTTAGCAAGTCTGTCCTGTGAATTTGTTAGGTTAGGCATTCATGTAAATCCACACTACAGAGCAAAACATTTCCCCCACAGCTAACCTGGAGATCAAGAACACATACTTGGCANGGTGCAAACTAATGCAATGGGTGTAGGTGTTGGTTACCAGACCCACGACGTTAAAAAGAATAAAGCCTCCTGATATCAGGAGGAAGTTCCACTCTGTAACACTTACTCATCAAACATTAATGAATGCCTCCTGTTTATGAAGTACTCTTCTGTGCTGATAAAGCCTTCTTGATGAAACAAAAATCTTGCAATTTTTTGACTTACCTTCTAAGACTGTGCTAAGAGATTTGAATGCATTGATTCATTTTCTCCAAAATTATAATTATTGGATATTTTTTATTATTCCCCTTTTGTAAATCAGGAAATGGAAGATCAGAATGTTCAATTAATTTTGTTCCAAATTATATCATCCAGAGGTAGCAGGACCAAAATAGAAACTCCACAGCCTATGACTATAGCTATATTGTATACAAATGCTATGTAATTTAGCTTCTTCTGTCAATTGCATTTGGGGCCAAAGGATAGAACAAATAGAGATGTACTTAGGGGTGGGAGTTAGGAGTATCTCACATAGAAAAAACAAGAGTCATGTGCTCACCCCCATTACATTACTGCTTATCTTTCTGGTTTTGATCAATTAAAGTACAGTAGTGCATTTACTGAGTCCATTTACAGTTGTTTGCATGTATATGTATTTAGAGCCGACCACTTGACATTGGGTAATCTCTCAGGGACTCACTCCTGGGAAAAACTGATTATCTCTCAGCAGTCATTAATTACCTATAGCTCTTAATCTAGAGGTGGGACCAAGTGAGATTTCCCCATCCACGTTGGTTTGTCAACTTGTGTAGTTATTATTAAGGTCTTGTTTAAGGTACCATGTCATTTAGATTTTATGGGTACAGTTTCCCTAATACATACATATACATAAATGATACTATGAAGCAGATGTTCTGGCTTTTACAATCTATCTGCTTCTACTTGTAACGTTTCCTGAACCTTAGGTGTGTGCTATAGATACATCAATAGGGGTTGGCACAATGTGGTTAGCTGTTCTCTGAATTTTTACCAGTTGTGAATTTCTGTAATAGCATATATATTCCTGCTACTTGATATTAAGTGTGTGTTTTTTGGTTGGTTGTCTCTTTACTAGACTGTTAGCTATTTGAGAACAAAAAAAAAATTATGTTCTTTGCTGCTGCATTCCTAGCATCCTACTGTTAGTACCCTATTACCTAGATATAAATTAATATATCTTCACTCTAACTCCTTTGATAATTCCATAATACTTATTCAAAATCAGTTTGAAAATAAATAATCATATAAATAACAGTTAAAGAATTAATAACAAGGTGAAAAATTATTGATTTAAATCATCCAATTAGTTTGTATCCAGAAAAAACATACATGTGACTTCATCCTGTGAATAGACTGTCCTGACTGTTGTGATTGGGCTGATATTGTGCTCGTTGGTTAGTTTTTACTACTCATGATACTTTAAATGTAATAACCCAGGTAACATCATATTCTTGACAGGTGTTCCACATGGGTTTCTTCAAACTCCTCATGAAACTCTCTGTATTTCAGTATCCTAATCTTAAAAAATTAAAGGCAATTTTACCAAATTGTAATATTCTTCGTTCTTCAATAAATATACATGTATATGTGTGCATATATAAATGCATTTGCATGCACACATATGAACAGAACCACACAAATATCTGTATATGCACACTCCCACACCATCAAACCAGTAATAAATACCCTCTCTACTGTTGCCTGTGAATATGACTTTGGAAACTCAATTACCAAACTGATCCTCAACTGATCCTGAATAGGAAACTGGAAAGTCAGTTATTAAATTGATCCTGAATATTTTAATTATCTGACTATCTGAGGTCTCTAAGTGGAACAAAGTGATTGGCCATGTTCTATGTATGCCTTTTAAATCAGATATAAATGAGACACTTATTTATTACACATCTAGTGCTAGGAGACAGGACTAGAGGTTCCTCTTTTCTGGTTAACCACAAACATTCCTGAGGATTCTTGTACCTATAGCTTCTGCCATGTCTTACAAATGTTAAGAGTTGTGACGAGGAAATCATTTTCTGAGCCCTGTAGACTACTTCAGGATCCCAAGTGACTGACTCATCATCTCATTGAAGACTCACATTCAATTATTATTAAAACTGAAAGCAGTAACAAAAAACAAAGAAGAAGCCCGAATTGGGAAAGATCACTGACAAGCAGCATTTGATCATTTAACACGGATTGTCTCATTAAATGTTCCAATAAATCATTTTATAGATANGAAAACTGAAATACAGAAAGATTAATTGCCTGACATCATAAAATTAATAAGTAATGGGTCCAATATTAAACNAAGAAGGTGTAACTAAAACTTCTGCTATGAATTTTATAGGTGGAACATTGATTTTGCCATCCATCAGATCAAATAAGCCACTATGTCTATTGGGAAGTTTTGTCCTAAAGGTAGCCCATGAGTCATATTTGAAGTTAATTCCTATGCTTGTGGCTTGATTCTGATATCATATTCCATCCAATCCCTTTACCTTTCAGCTTAAATGAAATCTACAGGATAAACACTCAATGAATCCTCTATTTTACTCATAAAATATTGAGGTCAAAGTAATCATCAAAGTGATGCCATGTGACCTACAAGAATTTTACAATGACAACAGGTGTCAGAAAAGGCTTTTTTATATTATGGTAAAGCAACAACTTCATAGGAATTTCACAGTGGTAGAAATCATCTTCATGTCATTGAGAGCTTTAAAATTATTCTGAGTTTTTAAACTTCATCTCTTCCATCCTGTCAAAAACATTCATCCCTAACATTAAATGTCTGGCCTTAATTAAGTTATTTATATAGGTTTTACAGTGAATGCATTTGTTGAAAAAGGTGGAGCTTATCAAAAACAAATTGTGAGGTTTTGGTATTCAGTGCAGCCTCTCTCTTCCTGTACATAAATGATTTAATGAGATAATGGCACTTGGAAAAGGCACACAAATTCAAAAGGGAGCAGATGCTGCCAAAAAGGTCATTTCATGATGCCTGCAGCAAAGGGGAGTGTTTAGAATNAACTAGCATAAACACACAGGGAAATTCTGTATAATGGCACTGCAGTCAGTAACAAGTCTTTTTATGTAACGTGTTGAACTAAAATCACAAATACCTTGCAATGAATAGTGGAAATGCTGTCTTATGCTTCTAGTATCTTCAGTAATGATTCACATCATCTGAGAAACATGGAGAATTTTTAAATCTCAAGAATAGGTCTTCATATTAACAGTTAAACACTTAAGATCACTCTATCCTAAGTTTTTGAGGGACACCATTGCTAGGCCTAAAAATCATTTCTTCAACTATTAACATGTAAAACTGTTCTGCTCCTATTTCAACATTTTTATGTATATTAAATTTTACACAATTCAAATTTCAGGGAATATTCTAAATTAGGAAACATGCACAGTGAATACTTAGAGGACAGCAGACAACTACACGGCGTGTCTTGAATGCTTTGGGGCAATAGACCACTACAGATATACACACTATGTTGTTCATTTAAAGTCAAAGATTCAATATTCAGCCAGTATTTCTCATCCATTCCATTTCTGAGCCTTCACACAATTTTCTTAAGGAATTCTTTGAAAAGGCTGTGGTGTAGGATCGGATCCCCTAATAGCTTAAGACATTGTTCTAAGAACCTAAGCTCAACTTCTTCACTATATCAAAGTCTCATTGCTGACACTGCCTTCCTTAATAGCCCACAGAAACAGGGGATTATTTTCTAATTCCCAGAGTTTCTGCTCTATTTAATTTGAGTACTTACCATTGGCTTCTAGTCTGAGTTTCTTGGAGAAAATCAAAATTGAAGAAATATGGGTTTTCTGCCTACAAGCTGATGAAATCATGTTCTTTCTCCTTGGCCTTTGAAGAGAAAATACCAACTCTCCACGCCACACTAATGAAAATGTTCTGTATTTGTACAATATGAGAACTTACTCAATATTAAAGAATTGGAGGTTATTAGCCATGAGTGTATTGNTCAAAATCTTTAGTATGGGAGGACTGGAGGCCTCTAATGGCACTGATGTTGGGAATGCTCTTGTATTTTGAATGAACACCATGTTCTAGAAATTTATCCATATTTGTACATCCACTCCATTGTATGATTCTCAGTGTTAGTCATGCATGCCCAGACTCCATTCATAGCTTCCAAGCAGGTGACTGTTTCCAGACAACTCCATCCTCAAGTCACACTGTTCAACTCATTCTCCTCAGTGTCTGCTCACCATCCATGAAAATAGACCAAAACTACAGAAAAACACATACTTAAATCATCACTCTGAAATCCTATTTATCACATTCCTTTTGGAGAAAAATCAACAGTCCCTACAATCTGGCTTTAATTAAACATTTGAGGGCTTGGCCTTGGTTCTATCATTACTCTAGTCAGAGCAAACTCATAAAACTCCCCGAAAAGCACCCATTTCCCAAATGCCAGCTCATATTGTACTGGTATCTTTCTAATAAAAATGCAAGGGGCTTCAAAGATGTAGCTAGGAATAACCTTTTCAAGACAGCCCATAATGATTCTCTCTTTCTTGGACATGTCACCCAATGCTTGTAGCAATAATCACTACCTTCAAATTTAATATTCTTGTGCATGGGTTCAAAAAANTGACTATATATATATTTATATACATACTGTTTATTCCAGGTGCTTCACTGATCCCAGTCAGCACTCTGTTTGAAATGAGAGAGAATAGCTCTTCACTGTGTGTATGGAAAATTAAGGCAAAGAAACTAGAGATAGAAAACAATCCATTACAGATCCCCTGCAGCCAATGCAAGAAAACCACATAATACTGTAAGTCTATACTTTTATACCTTCTTCATTGATTTTATGACTTGATGTTTTATTTATAATATTTATTTATCTTATTTTCTCTCCCATAGATTTTTATGCTATCTATGGTACAATTGGATTTTGTGAAGAACTGCTTGCATACTGGTTGAAATAAAATCACTCCACCAAATGAAATTGGAATTTCCCCAAAGATAGGCTTCTTACCAAAAGCATTAGAAAGCTGAGGGGGTAAACCAAAAATGATGGAAAGTATACAAACAATTTTCATAACTGGAATTTGCCTTTGGTTGTGAAAAGTTAGCCTTTGTCTCCTGAGCTAGCTAAACAGGGAACTGAAGAGGCTTGACTTTTAGAAGGATAGCTGTGTGCGGGCACTGATGCATACTTGCTGGGGATGTCACCTTTAGCAAACTAGTGAGTATAAGCTATCTATAATGTCCATTAAATTATTTTTGCAAACCTGTGTCTTGTGCTCTACCAGCCACCATAAAAAACAAACAAACAAACAAACAAACAAACAAACAAAAAAACAGTCTTCAATACTTAGGTATTGGAATCTTAAGTATTTTGGAATCCAAATGATGGGTGTGCTGGTGGGTGATTGGGGTGCTGTTACCTGAGCCAGGAGCTTTGAGTTCCTACTGGCTCTGCTGGTGCAGCTATGCAGTCAGCAAGTGTATGGACTACCCTATGGCTTTGTGTTGCTTTTATAGGCACAAAGAATGAACAATAAAAATTGTCCAATAGGAACTGACTGACTTTGTCAGTGGAGAAATTCTAAGAGTTTTCTGAGGTGTCACATTTAGGCCACTGATGGCACCTGTGACCGTGTCATATCACAGGTAGTCATCAGTGTTAGGAGGGTTATTCTAAGTAGTACTTAGTTTATTGTTAATGTATTGCTATACCATTTCTTTTTGTATTAAATTTAGTGTGTGTGTGTGTGTGTGTGTGTGTGTGTGTGTGTGTGTGTGTGTGTACATTCATTCATGCACACATACACAAGAGCATATCAGGGCACATCTGTTTCTACTAGGTGGGGCCATGTTATCAAATTGAAATCATCAGGGTTGGCAGCAAGTGCCTTCGTATGCTGAACCATGTCACCAGCTATAATGCATCATTACTGTCTTATTAAAATTCCATTCAANTGTCAAATTCTTAAGATCCTAGTATATTTTAATGTCTTTCAGCAGGTGCTATGACTTGAAGATTCTTTTAGCATCTAATTCAAGGTATACTTGAGCCAATTGCCCTTGGTAAAGAGTTCCATGTATNTTCCTAAATTTGCCAAACATTTAACACCTTCCCTTTCAGCACACATCCCCATCAATGGAGCAGCACAGACTGTGTCCTAGTAGTGGAGAAAGTGTACTGAAACCTGGGACACTAGCTAAGAAAATCTTTTTAGTGCTCATCCACAGGCTCACTGCTAAATATTCTACATTCAAGGCCCCGATTTGCCTGGTAACTAGGGGTTGTTTCTCTTTAGAAAAAGTAAAGATCATAAATGTTACTATTTCACTCAAGGATACAGTTATCAATAGGGGAAGGTACAGATCTGTGTAGCTATAACACTGATTTATTTATTCTACTCTTCTGCTGAGTAAACAATGATTGCTTTTACATGCATTAGGCATTGCTAAANAACAGATAGTGTCCTTTCAACTCAGTGTTAGAACAACCATTTTGCACTTACAGAATCATTTTACTATCACCATCTTCAAACATTTATGCAAGGTCTCATTTGTACATTATAGACAAAANTTACTTTTGTAAACCTAACACTACAGATTCTTATAATTCATCTAAAGGACCACTGCTCTGGGAATTCTACGATGAGTGAGATCCCTTCCTTTTCATGTTCATACCCAGGTATTTTGAAANCAGAGAAGTATGGACATATGGCAGTACTTCCANTGTTCTGTTCCATGAACAAAATTATGAGGGAATAAAGATAAAACCCTAGCTTTCTGTTCCTTCAGTGGATTTTATCAAGTTCCAGATCTTAAAGACTTCCTGTAGCCACACACCTCCTCCCAGAAGGTTACACCTCGTAATTTAGGAAGCTAAACAGTCCCAGCAACTGGGTATCAAGAATTCAAACATATGAGCCTAATGGAGCCATTCTCATTCAAACTACCACACTTACCAATCAGGCATTTGAGGGTTATTTTTAATTAAATTATAATTGTATCATTCTATCTCTCCCCTCCCTCTGTTCTAGCTCNCCCATGCTNACCTTACCTCCTATTCTCTCAAACTCACGGCCTCCTCTTCTTTAACCATTTTTGTTACATATACATATATATGAAAAAACATGTAAGTATGACCTCCTGAGTCCATTCCTAAACCTAAGAAAAATCTTCCATTTTTAAAAATTCATTTAGACCTCCTCTATTATCTTTCTTATGTAGCCTTCATAAACTCACTCAGGACATGTGTCAGTTTCACATCCTTCATGACTGTTGGCAGGAATCTCCATTACAACATTTACACAAATTGAGATCATGGTCATCACCAGACCTAGGAGTAACGACTTTTCCATCTAGCCTCAGCCAAGACCACCGAGTGATCTGGAATGAGGTTGATGTCCCATCCTGAGTGCTTCACTCTTGATGATTTCTCTTCCTAGTCTCCATTAAGGAAAGTTAAAAATGAGAAGATCTTTTTATTTCCTTNAGCTCATAGATGAACGCTAAAGTCTTACCACTCAAAGATGTCAGAGACTCCAGTAGGAAAGAGAATGAACACAAAGAAATAGCAGCTANCTGNCACCACCTCCAACCTAATNAACAATATCTGCACTAGGCTAATGTGACTAAGCATGTGAAACATTTTACTGGTAACATTTTCCTTCCTTTGTAGAGCCCCCACTTTGCCACCTAGAAACCCTGTGTTCCATGTGTTCTTCCAAGTTAGCAAAGTTCCTGACTACTCATGTATCTTCAAGCTTGACTGACCTGAGATTAGAGATTAGATTAATAGATAGATATTNTCTCTCTCTCTCTCTCTCTCTCTCTCTCTCTCTCTCTCTCTCTCTCTCTCTCTCTCTCTCTCTCTCTCTTTCTTTCCCACCCCCTCTCTCTCCTCCCATGAAAGCCTAGATCTGGAAAGGTTGTATCTTTTAGAGTTGATAGAGCATTGAGAGGTAGAGTCACTGGTCATTGTTGGTAGAGACTTGAAAAGGAGAGTGAGGATATTGAATGCTTCCTGTTTGTTGATTTTTCTTCCTGGGCTCCTGAGAAGCTGAGCTTTGGTCTCCCATTCACATACACCATGGCACCCTGCCTAACCACAGGCCCTATGCTCTAAACCTGTGAGCTGAAGTAAATCTTGTACCTCTGTAAAATAATTATCCAGGGCATTTTGTTAGAGTAATGACAAACTGCCTACCACATTTATACGTATACTCATTTGCACTGAATAAATGTCATGTGAGTGCTGTGAACCAAACCCAGGCTGTCTGTAGTGGTGCTCTGAACCATTGGGCCAACTGAAATTCATCCATTTGAAATAGATTCTAATTGATTTGTAGTTAATGTTTCCTATTTAAAGTATATATCAGAAAAAAATATATAATAGAAATATATAAGTATACATATAAATTAATTCTATATATAATATAAATGTATTGTATATACATGAATAACTTCCATGTTCAGTACACAAAAGATCAGTTTTTAAAGGTTTATTCATATCTTCAATATTATCCTCCCCATCTCTATTACAAGACTTTTTTTTTAAACCACCATAGTTCACACTGTAAAGTCATGATTCTGACTCAGTCTGAGTAAATTACCTCTGAAAATTCTTCCTGAAGCCAAAACAAAGACTCCTCAATATTAAAAGACATCAGTTGCAGGTTTTAAGCCATAAATATACAACAGTGGCTAATGTAACTATTTGCTTTAGTTCCTGTGAAAATAAGCTTGAAGATATANAAAAATTATAGTTTAAACTTACAATTATGAGTTCATAATTTCATAACTGAATATCAATAAATATATCAGTTTTTTCCCTCATAATTCTTTGTTTCTTTTAAATAATAGCCACAAAGTATGCAGATAGAGCATAGACTAAGGTAGATTTAGGTCACAGTGCATATACTANTGCAAACTATTTTGTTCCTAAAAATAAATTAATTAAGATAGTTCGTAAAGCTGCTCTCTTTTTAAGGTAATGCTTATCATTATTCTTATTGTTTTAACAAAAACCTTGCCTGTTNCCTTGGTATTAGGCTGTGTGTATAACAATGCACACCTAAGGCATCTTGACTATGACAGACAACGCCTTCCCACTTCATAGTTTCACAGCACAGGTTACCAAATAGACATTAGAAACAAAACATTGATACCATCACACTTGGGCATATTTCTGTTTAAACATGAAACCAAACTTATGCTAATGAGACCTGGACTTTCCTTTCTGACTCAAAGGCACCTCAGGAAAGCTCAGTGTTTGCCAAAATTTTGCTTTTAAACACATGCTTCATTGGTTACACAACCATATATTGTTGTTCACATCTGATCCATAAACTTTTATATTTAAAGTATGATGACATTTCTATTTAGAAATGTCTTAGACAAATCTAAGTAGGCCTTATGACTTCAGACAACTAAAATACATGTTCTGGGGAACAAGTAGTTTCCACGTCTAACTGAAGTGTCTTGATTCATGTCTTAAAATGAAGTGTGTCTCTGTGATGGTCAATTTTCATTGCCAATTTAACTGGACTATGAAATTCTTCATGGATTAGACCTCTGAGAGCCATTGTAAAGATATTAAAAACAAAACAAAACAATTAGTTCCTGAGGACAGGCCTAATGCATAGGTCAATCTCTGAATGGATCCATAATACAATGGCAACACTAGGATGGGATAGAAGTTTGGAAGTGAGCCTAGTTAAGTGAAGTGTGTCATTAAGAGCATGTCTTTATTGCTTACATCTTGGCCTGGGTGCCTTCCTGTATTCTACTCATTCTCCTTGTTGTTCACCATAAAGTAGAGACCTCTCCTCCACATACATCCTCATGATGTTCTGTAGGCTCAGAAAAACATGGACAAGTGAACATGAACCAAACTCTGCCAAACCAAGGGACAAAACAAGGAACTCTTTCCTTTAAGTTATTGGTAGGTATTTGGTCTTAGTAGTCCCAAAACACTCAGTGTGGCTCCTGACATGCCAGCCACTCCACTCGTTCTTAGGTTGAGGAAAGTGCTTCCTTAAACCTGCAGAGTTTTGCTCAATTCCTAACACACTTAGAATAATTAACTCTTAACTTACTATACTTTCCAATTCTTCCAGGTTTGCCTTGTTTGAAACTCTTAACAGAAGCATCTACTCTTTAACACATGAACCACATGCACCTTAGGATAGCTATGAATGCATCCCTACAAAAAAATCCTAAACTTATTTAAAATATTATGGGGGTTTTCTGAGTGACTCACCTGTGCAGTTCTCTAGCATGAACCTCATTTGACATTGTCAAAAGGCTGAACACTTCTGTCATATCTTCTAAACATANCAAAATCAAAGCAGAGGAACAAATTCAAAATCTGCTCTTCATTAAGTACCAANTTAAAATAAAACTACTTAACCCCTTTATATATAGGGTGGCATGTTATTGGTTGAGAAAGCAAGTTAGTTTTGATACTTTAAATAGAAATACCTGTTGTATTTCAAACAAAGAACAAAATATACACCATGGTGTATGATACAGGTATCTGAATTATATAAAATGGATAACATATCAGCAGTCAATATAATTTTGAGCCTGAGTATATCAAAATTAAATTAATTGGTGCAAATTAGGCAGAGACAATTTTGACAGGATTGATATGAGACAAACTCTTAGTGTCTTTGGTTCTTTCTCCATTAAAATGCTATCTCTGCTGTTCTAAAGAAACCCAGGCCCTCAGTGAGCTATTAAATCAGACATGTAGTACTACCTAAGGATATGAGATGCTTGTGACATCTTTGTCTTTCCAAGTAATAAGGGAATGATTTTAATTTCTAGGCTCATTAAAATACACTTAGTCATTTAAGATATTCTATTAGGTGATCCACAGCATATGACAGGCTAGAGGAATTTGTCTTGGGAAAATGCGAGGGATTCACTTTTCTTCTTGAGCTAATTTTAAAAATGCTGCCCTGGATAGTTCCTTATTCTCCATAGATTGTCTTCTAATTTCATTTTGTGGGTACAGAAATCCAGTAGAGCAATATTTCAGTATAGATACAAGAATTTAAAGAGATGTATTACAGAGAGACATGAGGCTTCAGTATCCAATTCAACTGACCACTCTATTTAAAACACACGTAAATGCACACACCTAGAATTCAAATGATCCCTGTCCTAACTGTTTCTCCCAGAAATACTAGCACACAGCAACTGGATTAAACTTGTTAATTTATCTATGACAAATGAATCACAGCAGAAGATGCTTCATAGCCATGCTTTGTTTGTACCTGGCTCATATAACTATCTGTCAATGCACTTAGCTCTGACTTTAATACATAGGAATAAGATACCCATTTCTTACTACAGTGACATTTGAGAAGGTCTTGGAGTGGTTGCTGCAGAATTATGTAGAATGATGGCATTCCCAGAAGGTTGGTTTTAACTTGAACTTCTGTGCTTGTCTATCACTCCAATACACAGTCCAAAAAGTTAGAGGAAGGCCCAGGGTATGATGACATGGCCAGTCTAAGGACCACTCTCTAGGACCACTGGCCCATGTTAAGCCACCATGACTTTTTTCTTAGGCTAGTTGTGGACTTCTCTCTGTTTGGTCCCGTTGAACCATTGTTCTCCAGAGCACAACCAAAATGATTTGCATGATTCCCAAGTCAAATGGTATCATTGCTCCATGTAAACTAGTCATTTTTGCCATCTTACTCAGAGAGCAACCTATGTCTCTTCAATGATGTGAAGGACTAAAACATCAATTTCACCTGTTATATCTATCTATACTTGGAATTTCCCCCCAAATATCCTAGAAAATGCTTCCTTAAATCTATATTCAGTCCCTCTTCTATGTGTCTCAGATTACTAGAAATTTCACCTGTAGTCACTTTGACATGGTATGTTCTCTCTTCATGCTCAAGAGCTACCTTATAACACGGGATTTTATTCCCTTTCATGCTTGTAANGACCTATTTCTAATTGATAATTTTGCTTACTTCTTGTCCGGTTCCCTCCATGAAAATGTAAGGTAATTGTAAGAGCCTAGAATTGGCCCAAGTTGTTCCTCACTTGATTCCAGGATGTGGAAACCTAAATCAGAGTTGATATTTATATTTTATTAGATCAATCAGTGGGGAAGTAAGTGAATACAGTCCTAAAGGACTGAATAGTTGTGCTTTAGCATAAAAAATGGTGCATGACATCTATACATAAGTAATATTCACATAATATTAAGGCGTTAGTTATGCTGTTACAGAAACTCAGCCTTGTAGCCCATTTTGTAAATGTACTAGGATGGCAAGAGGCAGAGCAGTCACACAACCATCTTAAATAATGCAAATACAAATGGATGCTTACAAGCCCACAGTGAGTTCTTGTCACTTGGTATTTAAGACTAGGGTCCCTTCACTTCTTAAGCAATGACTGAATTAAACTAATAAATTCATTTTGGAAATATTTTATGCCAATTAAATGTAAGCTTTTGTCTAAGTATAGGACATGGAAGGNTAATTAACAGAAATTAATTCTCCATGTACAATCTGGTAGAAGAAAAAGAATATAGTGTTACATGCATGCATATGCATATTATAATATGTCTATAATCACAGTGTTATAACCACAGATGTTAATATACACTATACTGCACACACACACACACACACACACACACACACACATTTACACGGTGAAGCTAAGATAAATGTGTCTGTACCAGGAGAATATAATTTATAAGGACACTGTGTTCAACAAAATAATTTACTTTAAACCTGTTCTAAGTATTGTTTTCTAAAATCATCTAAGAGCAAACCTTAAGTAAGGCCTCTCGGTATTCTGAAGCTCCAAATTAAAAGTCTAATTAGGAATTCTACTTTTTTGACTGATAACATGACAGATGACCAATAACTTCATGATGTTTAAGGATTGATTTTTATTTTTAATTACGTGTATCTGTATGTGATTGTGTGAGCACAAAAGTGAAGGTACCNGTGGAGGCCAGAAGAGGGCATCAGCTTCCTTTGAGAAGTAGTTGTAGGCAGTTGTACTGGGAGCCAATCTTGGGTTCTTTGCAACAGTAGTAAGCACTCTTANCTGCTGAGCCCTAATATTTCTAGGCCCTAATTTTGTGATTTGAATATTAAGAAGACAAGTCAAGCTGTGGGAAAATCAAAATTTGGAATTACAGTATCAAAAAAAATTTATGGAGNGAAAAATACTTGTGTCAGAAGTTCTCAGTAACTCACTGAGATTGGTACCTCACAAAATCTCCAGTGACCTCAAAAGTCCTAAAGTAACTGGGGGATCACATTATTTGGAGGACTTCTGTATGTGTGCATGGGGATTATATGAAGGAATTTGTGGGATGATCTGGAAGGGAAAAAAATAAAAACACTGTCAAA
>LZPO01008386.1:52268-66128 GCA_001675575.1 Neotoma lepida | reverse complement strand
GGAATTGGCATGTAACAAAGACATACAGAAGCATGGAGTAGAGAGAAGGGGTCTATGAATAAGGAGCCCTCACTGTCCTTCCAATTCTGCCACCATGTATAATTCTCATGAATGGTAACCAGTCACTTAATTTACCAAAGCTCTGTGAACATCTTGGTAAAGCAAAACTCTTATAAAGACCAAGAGTTAAGGCATCACCACTGCCTTTTAAGGTAGAAAAGACCTTATATGTGGAATTATTTTCATTGCATTTATTTTATCTCTTCCGTTAATTCAAATTCTTAAANTTTGTATTATATAAATGATATTTCCATTTTACTATGATATATTACATATATACATATGTATATATATTATATATACTATATAAATAATAACTGCAACAACTCCAAATTTATTTCTAAGTTATTCATGGATGATTTGTAAATAGTTTCAAAACTTTATCTATTTTGCCTCAGGGCTTTTCTATCTTTATAAATAAGGCATGGAAATGATCTTAGATAGGAAAATATGAAAGGAAGATCCCAGATTAGATAAAACACTTCTGGGTTAAATCTACAATATTNGAACCTTCAAGAATTTCTGCAGTGATGATTTTCTGGTTTAATCAAAGTGTAGATAAATCTTTGGTCAGGGGATATATGCATAAAACATATACAGTATTGGGATAAGAATGTCAATGAAAGTCTACAGAAAAATTACTTATTATTTTCTAAAATAAAGATGTGGAAGGAAGAAGGGATTGATGAGCCTTGTTTTGAGGTGTTAGGCATGGCTAAGTGGTTCATTCATTCACTCACTCATTCACAAAACCATATGTTGTCTGTGTTCTAAGCTCATTGTCAAGTGATGCCTCTGAAAGAATGTGAGGAGTGTTATGAGACCTTTCCGGTCATAGTAAGAGAAGCAAGCTTGTAAGGAATGGTTACAACAGTGTGCTAGGTATCATAGTGAGTACTCTAAACCTTACAACACAATAAGGTAATGAGGAATGCTGTTATGCCTTCCTAAAAAAAGACAATTTGGAGCCAGCACTGTTCACTTTTATATAAGATTTTCCATTTCTGTGTTTCTCAATTTATTTTTCCAGGAAATGAGTTTTTACCATATTTTGACCAAGTCAACAATATGGGTTNTAATGTTTTGTTTATATTATGCATAATTTCAGGTGAGGAAGGATCCTATCTTCTAGTTTTGAAGTATTAGCTTACAGACTTAGAATACCCCTACCCCATATTCCTAACCAGAGTGTACAGGACCAGAACTTTTGGGCTCACTTGAGATGGGGGAATGTGTTTTCTTAGAATTCTGTGTTCCTACTATGTTCTTAATTCTGTCCAAATTAAGAAACCAAGTGAAATACATATTTTTAATATACATTATATAATGCACTTTATAAGTCTAATATAATATATTTGATATATTATATATNATCTAAATATTCAATATAATATATATTTCACTTGGTTTCTTAAATATATGCTATAAAACATGTAACATATATTATATATGATGTGTATTATAGAAAGTGAAAAAGGAGAGAGAGTGAGAGTGAAAGAGAGGGTGGGAGAGGGAGAGAGAGAGAGAGAGAACAACTTTGAGTATTCTCTCTCCTCCAGTCCATGTACTGTTGTGTTTTTGAATCAGGGTCTCTGTTAGTCTGAAGCTCTTTTACTAGGGCTTCCTGGGCTAGCTGGCCAGCAATCTGCTGTGACCCTCTTGAGTCTACCTTCCCAATGTGATCATAGATATTTATTGCCATAATCAATTTTTTTCCTTACATGGGTGCTAAGAAGATATGAAACAGGTCATCATGCTTGAATATCAGGCACTTTCCTGCTGAGCTATCTCCCCCTGTCTCTAGCAATTTTGTGTGGTGAGTACAGAAAAGATTGCTTTTATAACTGATCATTTAAACATGTCACATCATCAATTGTTTCCTTTACCAACTCTACAAAGACTCTTCTGAGTCCTACTATGTTTCAACTTTGGGTATGTTCTCTAGAATCCAATTTTACCAAGAACCTTGTAAACTCAGATTAGTNAGAATTCCCTACCCTCAATATCTGACCAAACCATGAAGTAGAGACCACAAGTTCCTGTGATAGAATATTATTTTAAGGTGTGTTACTTTTGTTTATATTGCATTTGTTTAACTCTGTGAAGCTGTGTTACTGTGCCTGTCTAAAACACCTGATGGTCTAAAAAAGAACTGAACAGTCAATAGCAAGGTAGAAGAAAGGATAGGTGGGGCTGGCAGGCAGAGAGAATTAATAGAATGAGAAATCTGGGAGAAGAGAGAAGAAAAGAGGGCTTCAGGAGCCAGCCACCCAGCCACACAGCTATACAGCCAGACACAGGGTAAGAAGGAAAGAAAAGATATACAGGAAAAGAGGAAGATAAAAGCCCCAAGGTCAAAGATAGATTGGATAATTTAAGCTAAGAAAACCTGGCAAGAAACAAGCCAAGCTAAGGCNTNGCATTTATAATTAAGAATAAGCCTCTGTGTGTGGTTTATTTGGGAGCTGGGTTGTGGGCCCCCGAAAAGAGCAAAAATGAACAACAACAAGTTCCATTTTCTTTCAGTAGGAATCTCATGGTATAAGTCACAAAAATTTCCCTGATATCTTTATAATTTTTCTGTCTCTTGATATTATGGCATTCCAAACCACACCATGTTTTGTTACAATTCCAATTTCCCATTGTTCTATCAGAAGCTGAGACCAATATCAGCTGTGGTGATATATTGTGTACCCCAATAAAGCTTGCCTGGGGATCAGAGTACAGAGCCAGTCACTAAATTAGACACAGAGGTTAGGCAGTGTTGGCACATACCTTTAATCCTATCACTCAGGAGGCAGAGATCCTTCTGGATCTCTGTGAGNTCAATGCCACACTGAGCTACATGAGAAACAAACGAGGCAGTGGTGACACATGCCTTTAATCCCAAGAAGTAATATGGTGGGACACAGAAAGGAAACAGGAACTCACTCTCTTGAGGTTGAGGATTTCATAGAGGTAAGAACTAGTGGCTGGCTATTCTGCATCTCTGATCTTTCAGCTTTTACCCCAATATCTGGCTCTGGGATTTCTATTAATAAGACCATTTAGCAATTCATGTTACATTTCCTTTTTACTGCAAAATTTAATTCTTATAGTCTATATACACATAGTTCTTATTCCGAATAAATGTTGTCTAATAAGTTTCTGGGAAAAATTAATAGCTACAAGTGAAAGGAAGCTTTTATGGATGCTTCTTATGGATGGATCTTATGATGTGCAGTCCCAAAGATCTCCGGATGCTCTGCTGGGACCTGGGCAGGTGAGCCCTTGAGGACCAGGCTTGGGCTTTCTCTTTTGTTTATCTCTTGGCAACTAAGAATCTTCATTAAATATACAGGTTTGAGTTATGGAAACATCAATATCAACCCATTTGTTATTTTGAAGTTGGAGGTAGTGAAGCATATTAAGTCAAGCATTGGATTTGGATCCTGATTGAAGTTCTTTCTCAAATTTAAATATTTTTAGTTTCTACTGGGTTAGTTTCTACTTTCCCAAATTTAAATATTCTAGTTTCTACTTTTGTGAGCTTTCTTTCAAAATCATTATTGCAACCAGTCCACTTTCTAAACTTTAATTCTTATTTCAAAAAAGTACCAAATTTTGATTTTAAAACATTTCAGTCTTATTTTATATCAAGAGCTATTACTTTACATTAGTTTTTCTTATTTTTGGCCTATTTTTTTCTCTGTAACACTGTATACCAAATAACGGTATAAATAATTTGCTTTGTGTTGAACTCTTTAAGCCAATATTTACTACGGTTCGGTTATATTGAATTTCTGTTGAACAGTTATTATTTTTTGTACTGTGGCTGTAGAATTCAGGGGTGGGGGCACTTATGCTGGGCCATCACCCTTCCATCAAGCTACACCCGAGCTCGACTTTATAAACTGATTAATGAGTGCATGATGGACATGCCATTCAGATGTTCTCTATCTTTCTATCATCCATAATGTTAACCCAGCTCATCAATGTATTTTTGTCACTTAGTGAATTAATGATTTAAAAATGAGCATTGTTTTCTGTTTGACCCACATTTGGGGTTTTTAGGNATTATCTCAGACATTCTCTTAATAACCCTGTACAAGTTGCCCTGTTACTGATACTAACCTGGAGCTGGATTAAATACTTAAGCAACCTGCAGAATATCACAACTGGAAGATTGTAGAGGAGGCTTGGAATGGTACAATGTGACTGTAGATTTAGCCTCTTGATAGACCATGTCAGCAGAGAAAGAAGTTCTATCCAAATGGTAGAATGAAAAAAAAAGGCTTATTTTAGATTATTTTAATACACACACACACACACACACACACACACACACACACACACATCTCAGTAGTATATTATACAAAAAAAGGTTTTTAATGGGCTATTTTCTTTCCTGGGCTCAAAAATAGCCTTAAACATTTTTGCTATATTAGGTCAAACATACGTATTTAATATATGATGATGGTATCACAAACTATCATATTATAAATAAACTATAATTTACTTAGCCATTTGCTGCTTTTGAGCATTTATGTTGCTTCTAATTTTTGACATCATAAAAAGATGAATTCATGGCATGCTTAGATCATTTTTTCTTTCAGATATATTTTTAGAAAAAGAATTTTGGGACTAACAGATTTAAGTATCATCTTTGATAAGTCATTTAACCCTTGAATACAGTAAGAACATTGGTGACCCTTGGTAAATTAATCCCCGGTGCGAATCTACCCCACCCCACACCACACTGTAGATCTAAGATTTGCCCCTTGTAGAAAAGGGCAGAGGTGGTGAATTGCCACCGTGGATTGAATTATATTACATTGAAAAACTGCTTCTCAGTGTAATTTAGGTTCATAATTAGTTGACTTCTATTAACAAAAGAAAGAAATAAGGAAACAAAAAGAAAAAAGAAAAGAAAAATTCATCTGGGCAGCTCTGATTTAATCCAGTGAAAAATTTAAAATGAGCCCTCAAAGTTCCCATGACTCTGCTAACTTCACAAAAGCCTGACTGACAGATGTCCTATTGTTTATTTGTCAGTATTTGGGGCATTGAACCCAAGGCTCTGTGAATGTTAGACAAATGCTTTACCACTGAGCTACTGTCTTCAGTATATATGTATGTGTATATGTATTAATATATAAATAATAAACTTCAAAGAAGTGTGTTTATTGACTCTAAGTCCTCCAACTTAGCTGTTCAGATGGAGTTTATCCTGAATTCATGTGCCTCCAAAAGCTGAGCCTTCCAAGGATAGGCTCATAAAGTAAGACAAGGACTCAAACTTAGACAAAAAAAAAGAAAAGAAAAGAAAAGAAAAGAAAAGAAAAGAAAAGAAAAGGAAAAAAGGAAAAGGAAGAAAGAAGGAAAAGAAAAAAGGAAGGAAGGAAGAGAGGAAGAAATAAAAGAAATTCTGAGAAGGAAAAGGAAACAGCAGAATTTTCTAGCATATAGCTATGTAAAACATGTATTCAAGTTTCATTTTCATTTTAGGCCAACACAGACTCCCCAATTGAACTGGTGATTATGCTATATTTGAATAATTAGAAAATGCTTTGGAAGCAGTTATTGCACTAAAAGGGACTTTCTGCTAAAAATTCTAAAGCCCCAAATCTTAGGGTGCATTGACTGGTCCAGCCAGACTGCACAGACTAAACTCAAGTTCATTCTAGATGACAAACCTCATGTAGGAAGGCAGAGCTAGAATAGTCTCTTATTCTAAAATTTAAAAGATACTGAGAGTTTTAAATTTTAAATAATTATCTTTAATTAAAAGTGTAGCTTTGTGGTTGTCATAAGGTAAACACACACACACACACAAAACAGGAATCTGCAGGCACTTTAGTTATGATTTTTAGTTATTATGATATTTAGTTATTAATGATATGGTGCAAAGTGCTTCACTATGATGATTTTATCATCTTTAATACTATTATACATTTGGTATATGCTTGTAGCAAAGTAAATTTAAAGCTGTTGAGATAGTAACTTGTTTATATATTAACTAGATCTATAAACATTATTGGAAAAAGTGTTCTCGAATATGAGTCAAGTTTGCTGAATCATTTATACTGGATTTTTCTAGATGGAAATTAGTTAACATTCAGGATGAAGAATGGAAGGCAAGTTTACATCATCTTAACTCAATTAACCATCATCATTTTCCTACTAATGTGTTTAAATTTATCCCTGACATTAATCCCAAGTGTGAATTATTCATGGATTCATTAAAGTAGCCTTATTTTTATAATCACACATTGAAAAACATAAACTACTTCATCAATTAGTAGTAAAATTCTTACTCAAACAGCATCAAAGAGTGATGAAAATTCACATGTTGGAACTAGTCTATTTTATTACACCTTCCGGAAGATGACATTAGCTTGACTTGAATACATTGCTGGAGTTGTAAACATGCTCTTTTAAAATAACTTTGATAGAGACAGAGATTTGTTTTAAGAATTTTAATGTTTTCTTTTAAAGTGCTAATACGGAAAACCGAAAATAGTCCATTGGTGCTCATGTTATGTTTACTTTGAGAAATTTAAAAATTGTTCACCCTCTGCATTTTGGGTGATTAATATGTTGCATTGCAACATTGTGACTATGCTTCTATAATCAACTGGAGTTGAGTAGGAGCCCCAGACCTTTGTAAAGAATGTGCAAGGTCTTTCTGCTCATCATTTCCCACCACTTGTTTCAGAAAATTATAAAGTCAGAAGGCAGGATCATTTGCCTGTTTAATTATGAATTCAAATTTAACTTTTAAAAATATATTTTGTTTTACTTTTTGTTATTAGAATTTTACATGTAGATTTTGAGTTTCAACTCCAAGGTATAAAGAGCCTGGTAACTTTCTGTACCATTCTGTCTTTACAACAAGAAAAAGCACAACAAAGGAAAATCAATAGTTTCTCTTTGGGGGTTTATGAGAGAACTACATTTTCTGTTTTGGTCTCTAGTCCCTAAACCTGTAGAGAGGTAAACATCCTCTACTCCAGCTGAGCTCTCAGTCNGAAAACAAGACACTGGAACCATAAAGGGACAATGCCACTTTGGCAACAATTTTGACAAACTGTTGGAGGCAAATTGTGGACAACCACAATTATGAGAGTCTCCTCTGAGCCTCATTTGTGAGGAGCCTCCACACCTCTTCAACCGTGCCCTCAGGAACCCTGTCAGGTTCCTATGGTGATGAAATGAGACACATCCCCTCCAGTCTCTACTGTCTCTGGCAGGAGGAAGATAGAGTAATTATGAAAAATATCCAGATCCCTCAAAGTAAACAANGGCTCATTTGTAAGATTTTATATCTTTGTTGAAGGAAAGAAAAATGCAAAACTCTCTGGGTCATCTATTGTCATTGTTTGAGTGTGAACTGTCTTTCCCAGACACATGTTTGGGTACCTGGTTGCCTACTGTTTGGAAGCATAACAGTAATGACTCTTCCTCTGGGTGGAGACATGCTGCTGTTTCCTTCTGTAGGAGTTAATCCAGTTTGTCAGATCAATCACCTGGCCAAAGGACCACAGCACAGGAAGATGGGTTCACATTAAACTATGCTAAGGANATAGCAGTAATAATGAACTTCTCAGTGAGATAATATACAATTNCTTCCCAGAATTCTCCTGTGCATCACCTCCAGAGCCTCCCATTTCTGCGTTCTGGCTCAGAAAGGCATAGATCTCCCTCTCGCTTTTCTTCTGTCTTTTTCTTNGAAATGCTGCTGGACTCATCTTTCTTTAACACANTATGCCTCACTATTTCTTTACCTCTCACTTCCCTAGCCACCTTGTAGCTTGCTTGTTCATCATGTCTCTTTCACGTCAGCTTAAGTCACTGGCTTATTGTTTGTTTGTTCTCTCTTCTCCTTCCTCCTCCAGGCAGCTGTCTGGGTTTACAGTTTGCCTGTCCTATGGCTTTTCTTTTAAACTGTAATAAAACTGTCTCGAGATTCCTTTTGAATCCATTATTACATTAATGAGATAAGAACCCAAAGAGGGACCCCCAATTTACCTGGTAACATGTGGGCAACTCTGGTGGGATATCTCCATTGTCTAGTNACAGCAGTACAGTTTTAGGAGGTGAGGCCTAGCTGAGTTTCTAGGTCTGGCTAACTCCTACTTTTCCTTCTACCTCTCCAATTTCCTCCTGACTGGNGANACAATAGGCAGCTGCTTCGTGTTCCTGACACCACAGAACCACCCACCACAGTGCTTTCTGCTGCTGTGATGGATGGACAGTCTCCTGTAGTGTGAAGTCTAATTGGTCTTAATAATAAAANCCCAGAGCCAGATATCAGGGTCAATGCTGAAAGATCAGAGAGACAAAGGATCAAGCCACAGCCACCTCTTACCTTGCCAACTCCTCAGCCTGAAGGGGTGAGCTCCTGTCTCCTCCCGACCTGTATTCCTCTCTCTGCCCAGCCATATCACTTCCTGTCTCCACTTCCCAAGTACTGGGATTAAAGGCATGTACCTCCCAAGTGCTGGGATCAAAGGCATGCGACCCCAAATGCTGGGATTAAAGGTGGGTGCCACCACTGCCTGGCCTCTGTGGTTAACTAGTGGTAGCTCCGTACTCTGATCTCCAGGCAAGCTTTATTTGTTNGAGCACAAATTATCCCCACAGTCCCCTCAAGCCCTGAGCTGAAGTAAACCCTTCTGTCCTCTAGTTGCTTTTTGCCAGGTGTTTGCCCTCATCAAGGAGAAAGACAACTAATGCTGTAACTAAACTGGTACAGAAAAGTGGGATCATTGCTGTTGCTGGTTTGTAGGNGGATTTGGGGCCTTTAGACTAGACTAGAGAATTCCTAGATAACAATAAACAGATAATAATGTGCTATTCTGGTAGTTCAGAAGATCAGAATGCCAAGAGAAATGTGGACAGTGAAGGCCANGCCAGTTCAATTTCAGACGATGAACTGTCTGGGAAGCCATTCCTGTTATATTCTGGCAAAAANTCAAATATGTTCTGTCCACATCCTGAGAACTGGAGTGAGGATAAATTCCAAAGAAATGGGCTAAATCTCTTGGCAGAGGAAATTTCAAGACAGCATAGCCTTCCAGCTGTGGAATCCTGTGGCTCTTGTGTTTGGTAAGGCTTAGTGAGAATTCAAAGCAAAAATGGAGCAGAAAAGTATGAAAAAGGCAGGCTGGATAGGAGTGGAGACTGGGGTCTTTAAAGTCAGACAGAATGAGTGCCTACAAAGTGTTGTTAAAGGGATTANTATAATTCAGGNGATCCACTTTGCACTAGGACACCAGTAAAGTTACCTGGAGGGCAAGAGCACACAGGAAAAGTACCTAGGAGTAACAATGGAGTGCCATTTACATGACTTTCACTTGAAATAAANTACCTGAGTGAAAAGAGAATCCAGGATTCTTGGTCTGTAGGACTACTCGAGGGACATTCTGAGGGTTAGCCAATCAGGTTCTCAAAGGCTGTTGTTGCTGTGATTATGGGAGTTGAGCTACATCCCTAGCTTTCTGCAGAGTGTGCTATCTTCTCCGTGATGCTGGGTAAGGGCAGGGATAGGACTAGGGTTATTGCTAGGGTAAGGCTGTGGGATGTTTGTAATTCTTGTGTTTAGCAAGANTTAGTGAGTATTCAAAGCAAAAATGGAGGAGAAAGCACAGTCATCATCCATTTGTGGTTTTGTTTATTTTAGTCAAAAGAGTTCCCAAAGACCTACAATTTTCTTAACAAAAAAACACATAGCTATGTGAAATTTTATTGTATTCCTTAGCATGTCGACAGACTGTTCAAAAATTCATATATTGTGAGACATACTCTAGGAATATTTCCTAAGGGAAATTAAAACAAAGAGGTTACTTCAAGTTTCAACAGACCTCCTCTTGGGGGGCGTAGATGTCTCAGTGCTACCTGGTGGGTATTTTCTGTGTATATACNTGTGGAATTTTCTATTCCACAAACTGAGCTTGTTTGCTCTGCCTTAGGATCTAAAGAAAAGGAAGATCAAGGGAAGAGGATATCAAAGTAGGCCTTTAGCAGCCTGCACCCCTATTGTGTTCCCCAGTAGAAGTCTGATGGCCACTGGGGCAGCCCCATTGTCTCAGAATCCAGCTCTCCCAGGCAACACTCACTACCCACTTCTCGCTGTTCGACCTTACTCTGCCCACAGCCCCATCCCAAGATGAACATTAGCCTTTGAAGGACCTGACACCTCACCTCTATCCAACATGCTGCACTCTGTCTAGAGTTGAACCAGNCCTTCAGCCTGGGGACCTGGCCTTATCTCCCCTGTCCCCGCTGTCCCTGTCCACCAAGCTTCTGATCAAGCAGTCCTCAACACAGTCAGGGAAAAGCACAAGCAGAGACTTGGCTAGACAGTTGTTTATTTCCCACACACATTAAAAAAAAACAAACAGCCTTGTAGATGTTCATTTCTTTTCCTAAGTAAAAATTTTTGTTGGGAAAAGTAAGAGTCTGCATCCATAGCAAGAGTCAGCTCCCAGAGTAATCTGTGTGGATGTATAAACAGAACAGCCGAAGATTCAAGTCTTTTGCCTTGGTGAGGACTAATTTATTTCTTGGATTGACACAACTCCATAATTATACCATCTCTTGCAGANCAGCTTTGTCTTAACTTTGCAAATGCCTAGTTTATATCCTTGGCCAAATACGTACTAAGAACAGGATGGGTTATCCCATTGATCCCTGGAGATTATAATTTTTAATACATGAAGAATACTGTAATACAAGAACAAAATAGTATCATTAGTTATAAAGCTATTTTGATAATATCTCTAATTTTCTCATGGGTTCTATCCTGTTGTACTGGATTGGACAGAATTATTGTGCCTCATAAAGCTGTCAAGTTAATCTGAGTCATAGATGTTTGATAGGCAAATAAAAATGAGAATTATTGTTACCAACATTGGAGATTATAGATCCATACTTGTGCAATTTAATAGTTATAATCTTTCAATTTAGATGAGCAGTGTTATCTGCCTTGATAGTATTTTTCATATCAAGGTAAGGATTTTATCTTCCACATCAAAATATATTTTGAAAAATTACTACTTGGGGGACCCCTATGCACATTGTAAAAGTAAAAATGATTTTACCGTTCTTTTTTTTTTGATATGAAAGTGGAATTAGAAACTATGCATTTGCAAGCCAAAAATAATCTCTTGAAGCTTATTTTCAATCACATTTTATAACAAATTCAAACCACTCAGTCTCTCTTAAGGGAATTCATTATTCTGGTTATTTCTCTACTCAACCTGTCCTTTCAAATCTCCAAGAAATGGAAGAACAATTTACAGCATTAAGCCTGTTTACTGAGGGCATATCGGAAAGGCTTGACCTTTAACTGCAGCTTCATACTCAGGCCTCATGACTATTTCATCTCACCATAGAGCAAGAAAACATAAGAGAAGTCATGAGTGATACTAAGCCCATGGTCCCACTCTCTTGTGGTGCAACTAATCACTTCCATTTTAACTTTTGATGACAGAATTAAATACTTTATCTAAAATGGATTTTGAATGATCTGTTACAAGTTTTTATTTCATTAGGAACTGGAAATTTATTGGCATCTTTATGAAGCATTTAAAAAAAATCTCTTTTTAGAATAACAAATTTTGAAATTAAGGGATAAACGAGCCCAGCTTCTAAAAGCATTGTTTTAATTAATGATCTTAGCATTTGCAAGTATAATTTTCACTGGTAATTAATTATTTTTTCTTAATCCCAACACAGCTCAGGATGAACTCTATAAGTTTTAGGAATATGTAAATAGTACAGGATTCTGTGGACTCACTATGCACATCAAATAAAAACATAGAGGATCATCAAATGCTGGTTCCTGTTATTCATGTACTTTAATTATAAAACACACATAAAGATAGAAAATGTACCTATTACATATCTTTTTGAAAGTATAAAAAGATCATGAGACATGATTTTTTATTTATTTAAAGTAATATATAACTTCCAAACCTTTTTCCTTTGGTGGCTTTGAAGACTTTTAAAGGTTTTATCTCATCTTCACCATGCNTCCTGTCTGATTGTACAGGTGTCATTCACTNTACCTACTTCATACATGAGAAACCTGCCTCACAAAGTTGGGAAAGGTGCATTTAAATGTCACTGCTGGGGCTAGGACTTGAAGCAGGGTTTATGACTCTTAGGAAAACATTCTTTAGTTCCCACAGACACTTGCAGTTGGTAAATTCAGTTATGTAAGGATGACATTTGCAGTGCTAGAGACCTCGACCTGTAAGAAGTCATTCAGTGCTGCATGTATAGATTGCTTGCTATGTACTTGGCATTTTGCTTTTTCTGTCTAAACACATTGAGTCAAAGCCATGGCTTTGAACTTAGGCAGGAGACAGTGAAAGCTCAAGTAAATTCAGNATACAATGCTATAAAGAACATCAGGTAATTGAAGATTCTACAGGAATCCCAGAGGAGGGAAGAATNTTTTACTCTTTTTGAGTGGAGAAGGCTTCATAGAGAAGAGGATGTCAGAATTAGAGTTTGTAAGACAACATTTTCTTGTCACATGTGATATTCAAATATAAATTGCTCCTTAGCTCAATGAGAAGGAAGCAAAACGTGGGAATACATATTCTCTCCCCAGTTCTTACCTGGACTAGGTACTTCTTGGAATTTCATTTCATTGGTTGATAATGAAATTGGTCATCCAATATCAAAAACAAAATCTAGCCATGCCGAGTTTCTGATCCATCTTTACATAAGTACACCCTTCCCATAGCCCTGGCCAAATCATGTCTCAGTCAAGCCATTGCAGACATCTGTTGGCGTCTCCCAGTCACCTGTCTCTTATACACATCTAGATGTGTATAAGAGACAGAATCTGTTCTTACCAAGTGGCCTGAAACTCTTTAGCAAATTTCCTTTGAGATAAAAAACAAGTTTGGTGTTTATAATAAGTTGATGATTTAAAAATTAATATCTAGATTTAGATTAATGCTAATTGGGAAAGAAGATTATATTTAAATTTAGGTGGCCAGAGGCAGGATTTTGTCAGTCTTGTTCAGCTCCCATGTGTAGCCACCTCCANAATGCAAAATGCCACATATTATTCATTGATTATATTAATGCACTTGTATGAAAATTAAAAAGAATATACCAATATACAAATAGTATATAGTAATAAAACTTATTAACATAAGCCATTGTGCCACCTTTATTATNTGTATATGTAATAATTCTTAGTCTATATATTCACATTGTTCCAAGGTGTTGCCCAAGGAATTATTATCTTTGTTTTATGACTGGAACTTCATATACTTGCAGAGGTAAAGCAAAATGAAACAAAACAAAAACCTTGCCCAGTTTCATGTAGGTAAAAAGTGGCAGATCAGAACCACAAAACCAGATCCATTTGGCTCCGAAGTCTTCAGTTTTTCTACTTCTACAGTCTGTGTGTTTCCTGTCTCCAAAAGGTTCCATATCTACATACTTATTGATTAAAGTACCAGGAAGGCTTAGTTATAAAATTTATCACCCTTAGGACAGAGAAGCTTCCTGTGTCTGCATTATCCTGCCCTTCCTTTCTTTGCCACTCTAAATATACTGGGGTTGCTTTAAATAACAGGCTTTTAGGTCTAACTGAGGGATAGTATGGTCATGGGTCCCAGAGACCACTGCTTTGCTATTTTTCCTCTAAGGATTTTTTTAGTGAAAACACTCGAGTTCTGTCAGAACTTGCTCCTTCAAAGCATTTACTGCTTTTGCAGTCACTATATCTTCATGACGTTTTAAAAACCTGGAAACTGCTTTCCTTTGGATGGGATGGAGTAACTCTCATAG